>VZRS01001069.1:4502-163029 GCA_013398055.1 Ifrita kowaldi
AAAAAAACCACAACAACCTGTGCTCAACTCCATTTGGAATACAATAATGGAAACAGGCAATCTCATCTAAATCACCATCTGAAAATGCTGAGAATTTGCACCCACATTTGCTTAGGAGCATAAAACCATCCAGATCTTGATATTATAAGTTAAAGTACAATCCATCACACCCAGTAGGACTCAAAATTCTGTCTGGAAAATTCTGGCTATGATGGTGGAAACATGCATTGCATAAGTCATATACTCTGACAAACCCTGCTGCACTGGACTCACTGCAATAGAAAATCACTCCATCTATTTGCAATGGTTATTTGTCAAAGGTTTTGAGATTTTTGGTAGGCTGGCAAAGAGATATATCCAGGAACAGTATTTGACACAAGGGGAGAAAAAAAAGACATGTCTAAGACCCAGACATATAATGTCTTGATTGTTGAACATATAGTTTATATGTGTTTTTTATATAGTTTGTATCAATCCATCATTTTATCTAAAGAATGAAAATGAAAACTCCCCCTTTTCCCCTCCCCCTTGGTTTGCCTCTCATTATAGAGACGTTGTAGGAACCCACAATAGCAAAGTGGTACAAACAAAATCTTGACACCTGCCACATAAAAAGCAGAATAATGGCAGATCCAAAAAGACGTGGTTTATAAAATAAAATATAAGCATCTACCCATGTAAAATGTGTATATCCACTGATTTATGCTTTTCCAATGACATTGATTTTCTTTGTGAGCAGTAACACAGGGATTATACATGATTAGCTGCTGCAGTCATTGTGAGAAGAGAGGCAGCAGCCCTCCAGCACAGGCTGTCTGTGAGTAGAATAGGAAAGTGTTTCCTTTCCTCTGAAGCAGACAGAACTCAAACTAAAGCTATAATTCAGTTCAAAGACTTCAAAAAGCACATGCCATAGCTCAGGTTTTAGATGAATCTTAACATACACGCTTCAGTAGAGAGACGAAGATTTAGGTCTTCGGGCAGGCAGTACTTTAAAAAAATAATTAGGAATTAAATGCATAAATCCATGTAACTGCAACATTAAATTATGAATATCATTGCAGAATTGAGAAAAGCTAAAGGTTACATTTGCTTGCTAAGCAGCTCACTATGCTCTTATTTGTCCAACATGAATAAGCATTACAATCTATTTGATGTCTGCATACAAGGCACACAAAACCAGGTGAAGCAAGGTTACTATGAAACCTTTTCCATTTCATTGTCTGGATGCTCTAACATAATTTGGCCCCTTAGCACTGCCAGATGGCGTTTAAAAGCCTAGTCATACCTGCAGGATACAATCACACAGGCACTGTGCCATGTTAATCCAGAGCTGTATCTTGCCAGACTAAAGCATAAACAAAAAACCACAAAAAATGTAACTATGCCTTCAGAAAGCTGGGTGCAAAAAACAACACAAGGAAGCAGTACTACTGATCTCAACAGCATTCATGGCTCTAGACATCAATGAGTTGCCACTATTGATAGGTGACACTGTCCTTTACAGCTGAAGATCTTGAAATTTGAATGTGAAAAGTTTTGGTTTTCTTCAGGTGCACAGCACTGGCAGCAGACTCTAATGCCTTACTACAGCAACACCAGTAACAAAGAGTTTGGCCCAATGTTATTTGCTCAGGCCCAAGTGATGACAGCAATATTAAAATACAATGGCATAGATATAGAAAGAAAGGGAAAAGAAGTAAATAACATGGGAACTTCTACCTAAAGAAGAAGAATATGAGAAAAATCAATTCAAAGAAAAATGCAATCAAAGATAACCTTTTAGGAACAATAGAGCGGTCAAAAGTAACTCAAATCTCAGAATCCTGGTGTAGAAATCCCATTCTTTTAAGCTGATTGTGCTGAAAGTAATGTATATGAAATCATGCATTTTCCAGATGAGGGACACTTTAAAACACTTTATAGGCTTGCATGTATATTTGGCACTTGATAATGAAAAATTACTTATTTTTAGTAGTTTAACAGCAAACCTAGGACTTAGCTTTACTGTCCAGTGTGACCTCTTATTCAGAAAAATTCTCTCTAGTCAAACATCCATTCCAAGACAAGTGTCTGACTCTCATTTAGAATAAATTTGTATGAAGATTCATGCACTGATGAAAATTATTTTGGGGGAAAATAAAAGTAAAACAGTTTTAAATACAACAGAGAAATATTTTTGCCAGCCTAAGAAAAGATTCAGTACGCAATAGTACTATATCAGCTCTTCTAGAAAGCACAGCACTTTCTGTGTTGTTTTGATTAGATCTTCCTTGGACACTGAGTGCTCAGTTAAAGAGAGTCCTGATTTTTACCTCTTGCACCTTGATTGCAACCTTTCATCCAAGAGAAAAGCCACCATGGTCCAGAAAGCACGTTACATTGACACATTCCATTCCCTACAGGGCCTACAATTATTTGAAAAGCAAGACTTCATATCTGGAGTTTAAAACACATAAGGTATAGATACAAAGTTTCTTTTTTTTTTAAAGCTCCTCAGCTCCTTTAGAATTCTCTCCCCCACCTATACTGCCAAAACCAAACATACCTCAGTTAAAAACAAACTAAAGTGTCTGCAGCATTTTCATTATGCAAACCAAACAGCTATATATTCTATCCATTTACTGCATCCAATGTCTCAGATTTGATTTGCTGCCTTCAGGACAGGTTGCAAGACAGATTTCTTAAAAGTAAAGATCTTGTGAAGAGATGGTTCACTGAGACAAGTCACTGAATTTGTGTCTGAACGGTGTGCCTGGACGTCAGCACCCACAGCTTAGAAGCCCAAAATCAAAACATGTCAGCTAAACAGCTGAAATAACAAAATTGTTACAGCCTTCTCAGAAACATCTTAGTCAACGCTATTCTTTTTGTTCACTGTCAAAGTGATAAAACCTGCAGGGTTGTCCTCCACCTGGCCTGTCAGGCCTACTCCTAGAAAAGCATGGCTGTAAGTATTTCAAAGAGTCACCTCTGCTGGGTGGAAGAAATTATCCAGTTTCTTCTAGTACACAGTAAGATAAATTACAGGTGTTCAGTGTTTTGGAACCAAGACAGGAATCCCCTGTCTTGATTCCTACACAGAGACAGTCAGAGGAGCTCCACAGATAACGCTGCGGTTCATTCCCGTGTGGCCTGACAACCTCATAATAGCCAGGGACATTCCTGCTATTTACAGTGGCTCACAGATGTTAAACAGTAGTGATCCTGAACATCTCTAATCCTATTTGCACATCTATTAAAGTGGAGTATACCATCTGAATGGCATCATTCTGGAGTCTTATCATATTTATGAATTTGACGAGTACATTGTGAGAAGGCCTGATGTGATACAACTGTAGTAATTTTCCACTGTGTCTGCTCCTTGCTTGAAAGCTATTTTAAAAAACTAAGATCAGAATAGTAGTAATGCATAAGCAAATGGAGTCAGCTCTTTCAGTGCCTTCCAAAGGAGTCTTTTCCTGTCAACTCTTGTTCTTTATATGCATTTGTTTTTCAGGTTTGATGATATAAATGTTTCCAAAACGTACCTTTAAATGAAAACTTGTACTGTACAAGCACCCACCACTAACAATTGAAGCAGTTATGCTGAAAGACTACAACTAACTTCTGTATCTTACTGCAGTTGAAGAAATATTACACAGATTTACATATACACACACAAATCTAAGTGCATATATTCATAAATATATACGTACACTGATAAGAGAATATGATAAATGGTTATCACAAGACTGCTAATGTTCAATTGATATCCTTATTATAATTTTAATTAGTTATTTAGCAGTACTGCAGTAATTACAGCATTTACAAAGCATTTTAAAAGCTATAAAATAATTCTCCAGAAAGATTAAATTAATATTTATATGGTGGAAATTTTAATCTCTATTTCCATGTTTATCACATTTTTATGCTAATAGTAGAGTCTAAAATATTAGATCAGAAAGGCTATCAGCAAAAACTAAAAACATAAAAAGACACTTTTTATTAAACTCCAACTGTACATAAATAGATTAGGACTATAACAAGGAGATTGTTAACATCATATCTTTTTTAGAAAAAAATATTCCAGATTAATGTTCTTTGAAAATACAGATAAGTTTCAAAAAGAGTGTAAATCATGATAAAAGGAAAACTGATAGTTAAATTCCTTTAATATAGTACAATTCAGACTTACCTGTCAAGCCCCAGAGGGGAAAAAAAACCCCCATGAGATCATAAAATACTTCTAAAAATACTGAATTTTGTGAAGAAAGATGAAAAAAGCATCTCTACCTTAATTGTACCTAGTAAACTTTTACTTTGAATGTATGGAGCCCACTCTTACTGCTATTTCAAAAATTTAATTACATCAGAAGCAAATCCTGTTAAAATAGCTGAGCATGTGTATATTCAGTACCCCACTTCTTTTGCTCAAGGTTCATAAAAATACTATTCTAAGTACTAGGGGGCTAGAAGCATGCTTAAAGCTTATTTCCTTTGTATTCTCTCATTTCTTAGGAGAAGAGTCAGGGAAACCATAAAAAGTACAAGCATTTTAATTCAGTAGCCGTTTAGTTAAATTCTAATAAGCAATCTTTATACATACATGTCTATCTTCCTGACTAGGGAGAAGTGGTGTAAGACAACATGAAAAATACAGAACTACCCAAAAGGTTCTTCAGAAATGCTCTCCTTTTGACCTTTTATATGGTTCAGAGGCAGGCTCTGTAATCAACAACACTAATGCACTCACAGGAGCAGTGTGAAGTGGCTGATCATGTATGCTGGAAGGGCTACAAACACTAAATACTGCATGTTTCCATTGCTGCACTCAATGATGGTGCTTACTAACACTTTTGAATGCAAAATGTAAAACATTTCAGACTTTTCCCATGATATACAGATCAAATGTACTTGGAGTGGAGAGAAGCTTTCACCTCACCTTAAAAGTGATAAGCATTTTTCATTTTCAGCTGGTGTAATACCAGCTGTAGAAAATAACTCCTGCTGATCAAATTTTACTCTCAGTAGCAGATGTGTGACTTAAAGGTCTTTACATTTTGACTTCAGCTGTTCTCAGACAACAGGCTCTTATCTTCCAGCGCAAGTGCACAGATTTAGCTAAAGGCAAAGTTTTCTCAAAGCAGTACCAAAAATTCTACAGAGTCCATTGACTTTTATTTACTGTACATTGACTGTATAATAATACCCAAGCTAGAACACTGAAGATGGTTCCATTTGTAATTGTACAACCATAAATAATTACAAAATTTGTACAATAACAGAGATTCAGACAGTTGTAAATGGGTAATAATGGTGCCTCTGCCTTCTGTTAACAGCACAAATTCTCTTACAAGCAGTAGACCATCACAACTGTACTGTGGGCTAACCTACAGATGCTTTTTCCTCTCTCATCAATGTTGACCTCTTCCAAATTCAACTTTACATTATTTGTTATTTGACAACATGACTTTGCCTCCCAGCCTTCAGAACACTGGGAAGAAAATGTAGTAAGAATGATGTAAGAATCACTTTTTGACAGAATTTGCCATGTGGGTCCCAAGCCACAGAAACGCTTCCTTTTAAGGCAAGGAAATTGAATTAAGGCTTTTGAGACTACATGCTCCATAAGTGAACCACAGGAGGAATAAGAATCCTTCATTAGAAAAACCTACAAGACAATAACAATCCATCTCAAGATGATTTTCTCTTGCTATCTAGAGACTCTTAGGCTAAATGAGAATACATAACAACATATGACATTTTCCTATTAATTATAAAAATCTGTGCTTCACTTGACTTTCTCGAGAAACTTCTAGATGTGCTTCCAATTTGGGGTCATCTCCCTTCATACAGAAGAGCTGTATATTCATGCAAGAAAAAGTTCATCAAACCTGTTGATATTCTGGCAGGTGTCACTTTAATTGTGACAAAATATCAGGAGAACACAGTATAGCCATCAAACCGTATCCTGTACTCTAGTGGATAAATTAGAAGGTTCCTTTCAGTAGATTCAAATATGCTGTCTATTGACAATATCCAAAAGATTTCCTCCCCCCCTCCTCTCCCTTCTAGCTCAAGCATCCCATGGTTACAGGTTTCAAGTCAGTAATGCCTAAAGTCCTCTGCATTTTCATTTCTCAGAAGACTACAAAACTACAACCACCCCTTTGCATCATGACTGAGACAATCCATTCCTTGAAAAAAAAAAAATGCAAAGATACTGTAGAATCATAGATAATAATTATAAATTCCCAACCTGATCACACAGATTCTGGCCTGTACACAGACCTCAGTGCAGAAATAACTACTCCATATAATTCTGTGTGGTGACAAGCATAATGTGGTCTGATTTAAGGTTGTGGCCAGTAGATACTACTGTAACACAAACACTGCAGGAGTAATGCAAAAGCACAAAAAGGTAGTTAGGGCTTTCTGCACATTACCACTTGCGTCTTCCAAAAGTCTATTCTTGTCTAATTGTCGATGCCACCTAGTCTCACTTAAATCAGGGTAAAAGGAAGATAAAAAATATTTCTATGGCATCGTAACATTAATTAACAGCACTACTTAAACATGAAAGGCATCGTTCTAATTTAAATACCATCTAAGTATATGTATTTCTTTGGAAAAAACAACAACAGAAAAAACCTGCTCTGTGATTGAAAGGATTCATGTTGAACCCTCAGATGAAATGCTATCAAATTTGTGCAACATAAAGCAAAGAGAAGGGAAGGAAGGAATACAGGAGGGATACATTAACTGGCTTTGATTAAGCTACTTGTTTTATTTTATAAAATAAAGTAGAAGAAATGCTAAAAACATTGAGGCAAGATTTTTTAATAGCTATATGAATGAAAATCAGTGTAGTAAGTGAAAGTTTTGAACATACCACCTTATCTGGTCCCAAAAAAAGCTACCTTTTCTATTACATTATTTTGATCATGTCTCTAAATGAAAGTACAGGTACTCATTCATTAACAAACACCACCTAATTATGTTAGTCAGTAGCACTCTACATTTCTAATATAATTCTAATTGTCAAAGTGTTCTACCCTAAAAATATACTAGAACATACCCAGTTTATTAATAGATTCATAGCCTTGAAATACTGCATTTTGTTCAGGACATTTACAGTCCGAGTATGCATAACTTCAAGTTAGAAGATGTCTGATTTTAGAAACCTCTGAAAGTAGAAGAGCTACTCAAAATAGGCTGCTTACCTTACTTATGCTGCTTTAGACTGTCAATTTTTCACTTCAGCCTATGATTTGAATGTATACAAGGAATATCTACCACCATGGGACTTTCTGGCCCTGACTTTTAACTCAGAATCTTTTTGAATATAAATTACTATGAAATAAAAGTAATGTTAGTAATTATTTGTTCTTCCCTGGGGCAATTTCTGTCAAGGCCAGGCTAAAGACAGGGATTCATTCACAGGAGGCACACAAACATCCAGCAGGTGCCTACCTGCAGAATAACAGCACTAAAATAAATGGATCTCCACCCTGTGCTATGAGTCAGATCATCTTTATTCTCTTATCAGCACATACATAAATAAATCTTATTTTCTAAACTTTAAGATATTTTTTCACTTTTAGGTTATTTAAGTTGAAAACTTAGTTTAACCAAGCACTGCATAGACATACTGTAAAACAGAAAAGTCACTGTCCCAAAGAGCCTGCACCTTCAGTTTAGGATAAAGTACCACAGGAGTAGGGGTTCAGAGAAAAAAGAAAATTAACGAAAAAACAGGCAAACAGAACTGAAAGTAGTAACAAAAAAAGACTAATACTATTAAGATTAGCAATAGTCAGCTAGTTAAGGACATCAACAAGTTAAGTTCCAGTTGTTACCATAATTTCAGCAATTTCAATGAATTTTTGCCATGCTGGAAGCATAGAGGCATTGCTGTGTTTCCTCAGTTTGTCAGTGTCCTCCATCACACAAGGTATTTTGTTGCACAAACACAGAGATGCTACTTTTACCCCTGGTGTTCTAATTTTTCATTCACTCCTTGCTTGATTCTATGAGTAGACAGTCTCTCCCTCATTATATCTTTTCCCATTACCTATGAAGACCAAAACTTTTATTTCACAACTTAGCAGTCAAGATACCGTACAATGGAGAAACTGGATACCACATAAATAATGTAAGACAAGATCAACACTACTGATTAAAACTAGTCTATTTATAGGCTTCTGTGATTCTAAAAAACAGTAAACAGAAAGGAAAGTATCCATTGCCTCTTAATAGAACAAATTCTCTTTTCACAACCTGCTCTTAAAGTTTACTCAAACCAGATAATCAGATGCTTCTTTATTTCTGTCAAGAAAATAAAATAAACTTAAAAAAAATGTGTATAAAAAAGTTTATTTGAAAATTCCAGGCTGTAGATAAAGACATGAAATGCATGTTAAATGACTGTTTCTTTAGATTTTCATTTAAGGAATAGAATATGTTACTTTTCCCTGATAATTTACTGCTTGATTTTCTTTTCAGTGGCCTTTAGAGCCACACTATCTGAAGAGTCAGCTTCATGAAACTGTAGAACAGATATTCTCATCCTCTGCATTTATTTCCATATGAATGGAAACCCAGACACTTACAACTTATCAAAAACCCCAATTCCGAACTCTGTGAAAGTAGAAAAAATTAACCTGACATTTGCATGTATCTGAAATTGCCAGAAACATTAATGTGGAGACATATTTGCAAGACTAGTTAGAGGACCGAGGAGTTAAGGACATAAAGACCTTGGAACTTGCAAGTCATGCTGATCCAGCAACTTAAATGTTAAAGGGAAGTAAGAAGAGGGAACAAGTATGTGAAGAGCGGATGAGAAAACAAGAAGTGGTAACAAATGAACCACACAGGCGT
The DNA here is from genome assembly GCA_013398055.1 of Ifrita kowaldi. Lineage (NCBI taxonomy): Eukaryota > Metazoa > Chordata > Aves > Passeriformes > Cinclosomatidae > Ifrita > Ifrita kowaldi. Next base: position 13,368 of record VZRS01001069.1, read on the forward strand.
TAAAGAGGTGGTAGCCAATGATGAGCTTAAGTTTTGTAATATGTATGAGCTAATTTTGTAGAGTATAAATCAAGCTTCGCCAAACCAATAAATCGAACTCTGCTGAGCACATCTGTGTGGCGAGTCTCCCTCCGTCGGTCTCTCGGGCTCCCCCTCCCGACACATTAATATGCCAGTGTATTTTCATGAGGAGAATAATTTTTAGCATCAAAGCTCTGGGCTTTACTGCAGTTGGGTTTTCAAAAGTAGCATGCAATGCATGCGTATTTGAAAAATAAAGCAGCAGCTGATTCTATATTGGTGGCATGAATTGTTCCAAGGTAATACTACTCAGTTTCTGAGTTTCTACAGTGCTAAAAGCTCACACTTTCAATAAAAGGTAATAAACACGATATAAAACAAGCCAAATAAGTACCAGAGTACAAACCAAATAAAAATACTGCGCAAAAAGTTTGATTTGATATCGAGAATATAAAGAATTATTATAGTTGCCTCTAAGGTCACAAGTCTCATTATTCTACCCTGGACTTTGTATAGGCACTTTTATAACAATCTTTCCACACAAATTCTAAAAACAAATAAAAAAACCTCATCAGAATAAATTTCTCATCCACCTCCTTCATCCTCCACCCACTAGCTAGACTACCTTTGACAAAAAAAACAGGCGGAGTTTTTAAGAGGAGGAATGACTGGAAAAGCTGCTCCCCCTGCTGTCATCTACACTATCTTCTTAAAAAGACTTTACTCACCAAGACATAGGACCAGATAGATGTGTTGTGGGGCATTCACCGATGGGACACCCCAGAAAATACAGAGCACAGGCAGCTCATAAGCTGTCTTCTCCCCCAGCTCACTCCGTTGGAAAAATACCGATAACACCCAGACCCCTATGTCAACCCCTTCAGTTTAACTTACAGGTTGTTCTTTTCTAACAAGGCAGGTTGGGTGTACTGCATGTGGAAGCACTGAACTCTAAATCATAAGATGGGAAGCTCTGGAAGGATAGCAGATCTGAAGAAATCTGATAAATTTTCAGCAGCAAAGTGACTATATATGAGAAATAATGTTTAAGTAAAATCAGAGTATCATCTCATTTTTAGGTGCCAGCTCATGTTCTGTTTTCTGGACCTTCTGTTAAACAAAGCAAAAAGCAAACTACATTAATGAAGAATTTTAAGAAACATTAAAATGTCTCCTCTAAAAGAGACAGTATGTGTTTGTTCCAAACAACATTAGAGGCAATTCAACCAATTCAATCCTTGTCTGGAGAGTCAGTCTCATTTAAGGGCCTCATTCAGACACAACATGGTTTGGAAGAGTTTCAGTCTTTAAAAGCAATCTGCATTGTTGCCTTAAAAACAAAGCCATTAAGGAACCTCATTTTCTAACTTTTGGATCATTTAAAATTTTTTGTTTGGGTTTTTTTTTGTTGTTTTTTTGTTATTACGACTTCTTTTCTTCAAATCCAGTTAATTAATGCTCTCCAAGAGGAAACACAAAAGAGTGTGGACTTCAATGGCCCTGCAATAGCTTTGGCAGATTGATAAGTCTTTGTTTGACAAAACAAATTTAGGTTGTTCTCAACAGGGCTAACAGCTACAAATATCTTCCTTCTTTAATATAACCCCAGGGCCCAAGTTTTGTCACAATCTGTATACACACACAAACTAGCAACTGATGGGGATTGTGACTCTCACCTGCTGTGACTAGACACATTTGGGCCCGGGTTTTTTTTAGTTTTGGGTTGTTTGGGGGGGTTTAAAAAAAAAAAAACACAGAAAAAAAATAAGCCAATATGCTTTCTCTTGAAAAGAAAAAAATGTTCCATCGAATATTGAAATGAAAATTTTATACAGAAAACCTGCCAAAAATCATTGGAAAGATTCCCACTGTTATCTAGAGGTCTGAGTAATTACACCTTTAGAGTATAACTGCGAAGTATTTTAATGTAAACCCAAGCACAACCTTAACCATGAGATTGCCAGCAATACTACACTTCTTTTAAAAGTTCATGTGCAGCTACTGATTTAATTTTGAAAAGTCCGATGTTAGAAACCCTCATGGCACATGCCTGGAGCACCTATCAGGATGCATTTGTAGATACAGTACTAAGATAGTCACAAAGTATCTTGTAAATATAACAAATGGTACCTGCCTCTTCAATCACCATCTATGTTATTAAATGGTAGAAATCTTAATCAGCATTAAAAACACACAGAGAAATAAATTTTCAAATCTAAAACTTGGTGGGGGGGGGCAGGTTACCATAAAGAACTAGCAACACTTTATTCTTTTTCTTTACTAGAACCCTCATGATTCAAGTGATGTACACCTAGGAATATGGCATCCACAACATTCCCAAATACATGCTGCAATAAATAAGGAAGAAGAAAAATGGGGTTCAGCCTTCTGAAAATACATTAAAAACCAATATCTCACAGAATTGCAGAATACGCTGAGTTGGAAGGGGGACCCACAAGGATCACTGGGTCCAGCTCCTCTAGGGACACAGGACCATCCCCAAGAGTCACATCATGTGCCTGAGAGCATTGTCCAAATGCTTCTTGAACTCCGTCAGGCTTGGTGCTATGAGCACTTCCCTGGGAAGCCTGTTCCAGTGTTCAAGTACCCTTTGGGTGAAGAACCCTTTCCTGACACCCAGCCTAAACCTCTCCTGGCACAACTTCAGGCCATTCCCTCAGTCCCTGTCACTGGCCACCACAAAGAAGAGATCGGTGCCTGCCGCTCCTTTTTCCCTCATGAGGATCTCATGATAGGAAGAAACAAGTACTTTTTGAAAATATTAAATAGCAGCAATGGATTTATTTTCCCCCTTAATGAGGCTTCAGTTGTTGCTTTATTACAAAAAATCCTCCTAAGAGAAAAAAATTAAGATACAAAAGTAAAAGAGATCATATAACATACATGTGCTGACTACCACACAGGACAGTCTTTGGTTTCCCTGTGCAGCTGTCAGAGCAATCAACTTTAGTCACAGAAAACTCCTTTACAAGGGAGGAAAATAAAAATTAAGACCAGCACCCCTCAAAAACATGTTGCATGGTTTCCCCTTTATTCTCCTTTGAAATTCTATTGTTACCTAGGCAAGCAGCACAGCCAGAGCTGAAAATTTAACAGTTTAAAATCTGCGACTCAACTTACCTTGGTAATAAATTAAATCCTGGAACACACAACTTGGAGTCTGTTATGCCAGCTGTTCTACATTAGCAGAATGATAACTCCTCCTTTCTTTCGAGCTGTGACATATCACGATAACACAAGATTTTTGACAGATCAAATTTGGATTGGCCACAATTATTAGATACATGTTATGGAGGAATGACTCATTTTGCTTTTAACTCATTTTACAGATAAGCAAAGGGCAAGAAAAAGACTAATTGCTGTTAAAGGTATTTTGCATCTCTTTTACTGGTTAATAGTTTGCTTACGGCAATGCTAAACAAAAGCGAACAAAAACACCAGGGGAGAGGAGAGGGGAGCAAAGCAGATGTGCACTATTTCTGCTTATGATGGACTAAACTGAACTCTGAGATCTCCGTAATCACTCTTTAGCACTTTTGAATTACAGATCCACTTAGGAATCTGGCTCTTGGGATCATTTTTGTTTATAACGCTCACATACCATTTTAGCTCGTTACTGTTGAGCATGGAATATTGAACTCCTTTTCCGTAAGAGACGCAAATTAAATCTGGATGCAATGTTAACTCCTAACAGACAGCTATGGCTCATGAGTGTTTCTTTTATGCATAATTTTATTAATGTTTTTGTATGCGTGTCAATTCTGAAAATCAGCTTGTATTACTGGGGCATTTTTTAAGAACAGAGCTCCTCTGGATTTTCAGCCAGAAGTCTCATTTTACAGCAGGACTGGTGCTACTCCAGAGCAAATTGTAACCAGCTCCATCTGCTTTCAAAAAAGAACACAATCCCAGTTGTCTACACTCACAAAGGAAGTAATTAAGAAAATCCTGTAATTTTCTTCTATTATTTCTATCTTCCATTTCTCTGACTGATCCATTGGTTCTCTTGAAATTACTTCTTTATGTGACCATTTGGAAACACGTAAAGAAGTGGCATTGTAAGAAGTAGTCATGTTGCAGTAGACAATGACAAGAAAGTGCCATCTACTGTAGCTATCAACTAAATGGAACTAATTAAGCAAGTATTCCCCTATATAATGCACAGCCAAACAGGTTGCTGTATTCATGAGAGCATATTTAGATTACTACTGGGAAATTAGGATTAAAAAAGAGATACGACACAGTAACAGCTAAGGCATGATAAGTGTTTTGGTGAGCATGACAAAGAAAAAGCCTGTGTATTCCTGCTTTTCTGTACAAAAACTTCTCCCTCCTCTCTCACATGTATTTCTAAAGGACATGTGTTTTTGTGTAGGAGATCACATTCTACCAAGAAAAAGGCACATTCATCTCTTAGGGATTAAATACCAGAGTGGAATCAAGGGATATTACAAGCCAACTGTAAGGTCTTTAAACCAGACAGTCTTTTTTACTGTACTCCTACAGCAGCAGCAGAACTGAATCCTGATTCATGACTGAGACTCCGCAATGCAAATAAATAACCACGAGTGCAGCATATTTATTTTAAACACTAGGTAAATATATTTGACCTTTAATCTGAGGATCTTATATGATAAATAATTCAGAAGATCTTTTAATTTTACAGATAAATAAAACTGAGTTTAAGCAACTTCCCTGAGGGTACAAAGAATATTGACAAAGCTAGAAGAGAAACAGACCTTCGGTCTTTTGCCTAAACCTTAACATCCTTCCTAAAAGTGATACTACAGCAACTATCATATAGCAATAGAAATATTTATATTATTAATAATCTATTACATTACTTACAGATGAAAATTATGTTTCACAAAGCTGTAACTGCTTTGTGTATGTTCAGGCAAACTAAATTACCTCCTTCCAGAACTGTGACTAAATATTGATCTGCTACCTTGTACTGGTTTTGTGTGGCCAGATTTTGGTAGAGGGGGGCAGCAGGTCTACAGGGGTAACTTCTGTGAGAAGCTTCTAGAAGCTTTCCCCATGTCCAACAGAGCTGCTGGCCAAGGCCAAGCATATCAGAAATGATGGTAACTCCTCTGGGATAACATATTTAAGAAGGGGGAAAAAAGTTATTCCACAGCTGTAATTGTGGTCAGCAAAGAGAGGAGTGAGAATATGCAAGAGGAACAACCCTGCACACACCAAGGTCAGTGAAGGAAGAGAGGCATGAAGTGATCCAGGTGCCTCAGCTGAGATTCCCCTGCAGACCATGGGCAGACCATGGTGGAGCAGCTGTGCCCCTGCAGCCCATGGAGATTAGCAGGGGTGCAGAGATCCACCTGCAGCCTGTGGAGAAGAGGCACACTGGAGTAAGTGGATGCCTGAAAGAAGGCTGTGATCCCACGGGAAGCCCACAACAGAGCAGGGTACTAGCAGAGACCTGTGGGCTCTTGGAAAGAGGAGCCCACGCTGGAGCAGGTTCCTGGTAGAACTTGTGACCTGGTGGGGAATCTGGCTGAAGCAGCCTGTGTCCGAAGGACTGCACCCTGTACAAAGGAACCCATGTTGGAACAGTTCACGAAAAACTGTTCCCCATGGGGTAGACTTACATTGGAGAAGTTCACGGAGGACTGTCTGCCATGGGTGGGACTCCATGCTGGAGCTGGAAAAGGACTCCTCTCCCAGAGCAGTGGGAGAAACAACATTTGATGAAACGACCACAACCCCCATTCCCTTCTCCCTGCACTACCTGAGGGAGGCAGTTGAGCTGGGAAGGCAGGAGGGGTGGCAAGAAGGTGTTTTTAAGATTTATTTTACTTCTCATTATCCTACTCTGATTTTGATTGCCAATAAATTCATTTTCCCAAGCTGAGTTTGTTTTGCCTGTGACAATAATAGATGAGTGACCTCTGCCTGTCTTTAACTCATCAGCCCTTTGTTGCGTTTTCTCTCCTGTCTGTTTGCAGAGGGGAGTGATAGAGAAGTTTTGGTGGGTACCTGGCATCCAGCCAGAGTCAACCCACCACATATCTTCACAACATTAAAAATTACAGGTGTCTAAAATAATTCCTGTTCAAGAAGTCAACATATTTAAAATAAAAATAATTTTAAGGGTGTCGCAATCAAGAAGTCAATATATACCTCAATCACTGCACATAAAGTAAGAAATATCTTCAAGACAGTAGAGCGTATTTTGCAATAACTATAGGTAAAAATTGGTTTTAAATTATGTTCATCAATGGGGGCCACATTAATTACTGCTTTATGGGTACTTGTTAGTGTTCTAGAGGTTATGCTGCAAAACCACTTAGTGTTTGTGCATTGTAGCTCCCTTTGTTTCTCATTTACAATGCCAACAATTAAATCCAAAGTCACCTGACCTCTGCAATCAAGCCAAAAATAGCACCTGCTGAAAATTATCCCTTTCAAATTACACATTATGGACACAGAGTTTATATCAGGCAATTTAAAACAACAACAAAAAAAGATTTTTGGCAGCTTCCCTCCAGTCCTCTTTTATTGGTACAATGTCTCCACCATACTTACTAATAACTACTGCCTGTCATGGACTTACCATACAACTTACTAGTGGCATCAATTTAGGGATTCAGACAAAGGAGGAGCTTTAATCCACCTCAGTCAGATGACACGGGGATCAACAGTATTTTAAGGCTGCACCTCTCATATCAACGGCCAAGAGCAACGGCCAAGTTTCTGACTGAGATGGAGAACACTGATAGGCTCTATCAGAGGAAGCAAATAAATACACAAATTTCTCACCACCACCACCAAAAAAAACCAGTTAAAAAAAATTAAATCATATAATTACTACTACTATTGTTTTAAAAAACTCAAGAGACCCAGGTACAAAACTGTGATTCCTGTCCTAAGCACTGCACAGATGTGCACACAGATGAACAATGTGACAGAGACCTTGCACTAAGGATACTATTTTCCAGAAAAAACAAGAAACAAATGGACTATGGAGAAAGAAAAACATTTTCACATTCAATTACACTAGAGATTTTCCTACGTATTGTTGTCCGTATTACATTTTTATATGTAAGCACTCACTCAAAATACTTGTACGCACAAATATGCATGAAGCTATGCATGCACATTCACATACACGGTTATCTGCATGTTTTAATATGCATGTATACTGAAAAAAGTGATAAGCTGAGGTAATTCAAGCACAGGAGAAGGAAAATGAAAACAAAACAGAGGGCGACAAACATGCAGCAAGGATAAAGGGAGCATGACAAGTAATGAGAATACTCCTGACAGAGAAAGGAGAAAACAACAGTAACAAAAAAAGGAAAGGAGAAGCAGGCAAAAGAAATAATATCAAAAGCCCAACTAATAAAGACAGCCTGCTGACTTGTATTTCAACTACAGGTTTATTTTTTCATCAAAAATAATAAATGTTAAACTGGTACAACATCTGCTTTGCTACAAACTTTTGATATATCCCGCTATTCCAGGAGCTGTCCCTCACCCGCTCAGTCACTTAAATGAAAGGGCCATTAAGAAATGTTTCTGTGCCCAATACTGACAATTCTAGAAGACATCAAGGACTTTTAATATCAAAAAAGTATAGGGATTTTGCATATGCCAGTGCCTACTGAGATACAATTTTATTATACCTTAACATGTAAAAAAAAGAATATTCTAAGGCTCACTTAACTGTAGAGTATCCTGAAGTAAAAAAAACCGCAACCAAAAAGCCAACCAAAAAAACTACAACAACAAAAAATACAAAACACAGATGTGAAATAGAGGAAACATATGGGTATTAAATTCAGTAGCTCTATAAGATTTTTATTCTCTTCTAGCAAAGAAGCTTTTCTCATTTACCTGTTGGAAACATACAGCATAACTAGGTTACTTAGTATGTATACATGTACTTATATCTAAACCAAAATGGATATTTATGTGCTTGCCAGTAACCAGCTGTGAAAGGAAGGAAGAAAATGATAACCATTTCCAGAGTACTTCCCTGCTTTTGCATTCTTTTGTACTTGAGCACTGGAGAAAAGCCAACATCAGTACCTAGCCATTAAAAAGATAAAAATGAAGCATCTTCCCAGCAGTATTCTTATATTGGACCACAGCATGAAAGGACCCTGGCACTTCAGGTTAAGGTGTAACAAAGCATAGTCTTTCATTCTGGTACAACACCCAGACTCCAGAGATTCACATTTGAGGGCTGTGTGCACTATGAAATTAATGTGACAAACTAATGCAACCTTCACAATACACCTTGTCCCTAATTCTACAGGTTTTGAGGTTTGGGAAGGTTTTCACATGTATTTCCTTTAGCAAGGATGCAAAAATCCTAGAAAAAATCTCATTTGTAGAAGCTAGGCTTTAAATTTTCTGTGCATCATTTCTGCATTCATACAGCCCTTTCTCATTTTCTCAATTCAGAGCATGTATTTACATATTGTATCTAAGAAAACAAGAACTGGTTTAATTTGGGACTACTAATTGTTGTTGGCAATCACTCAGTGTTCCACCAGATGACTTTATTCAGAAGCTAAAAGCCACAGTACCAGGCAAGGTTGTCCTGTCATATATTGCTTTAGGCTAGGCCTATCTAAAATGAGTTTAAAAGGTTATTAACTCAGCTCTATAAGCAGACACACAATGCAGTTTCACAAGAAACTTCTTGCTTTAATGTTTACAAAATGCAGTCTTAAAGAGGTCTTTATATCGCTCCCACAAAGGCACACTACAGTACAGCCCCTCACTTGTTTACTTCTGATATAGCAGCAGCAGATGCTTCTCCTTCCAATTTCAAAAATTAGCCTTCCAGGGGAATTAGAGAAGCAAATAGTAGGACTTCCTTGCGTGACATACAGATTCAACAACACTTATAATGCTTTACTTGTACTGCAAGACTGCAGAGATAATTAGGAAGCTGCAGAGTCCTTGACCTGAATTTAGGATCCAGTAAAATCTCAAGGTAACATTACAGAGCGACTTCCAGAAACTAGCTCAATGCAAATGTGGTAAAAATAACAACAGGTTTTTCCAACTACTTCATAAACACAGCATTACTTTTCACCTAAAGTAGAAAAATTATCAAAGTTAAAAAAAAATGCATCCATGTCAACATTGCTCTAGTGATTTTTGTGTCTTTCAGAGACTCAAATCTAGTCCAGAACTGGACTAAGCAGAAGGTTCAAGTGATTTTTACTTACCGCTTCCTACATTTTGGGTGGAATTCTGGCTATTTTTTATTAATCTTTATTTTATGAAGCCTGTTCAACATAGTGAAGAATCCCATAGGAAGTACAAGTTCAAGAGCAGGGGAACAAAAGAATAGGCATTTCCTCTAAATGCATGGTTTGATACAGGATAATCAATAAAATTTAGGAAAATACTTTCAAAATCAGCAAGCAGGATAGCTGAATGCTAATGCACTCATTTTGGAAACTATCACGAAGATGAGATCTCAAATGGCAGAAACCTCAAAGCACCTTTTGAAGGTATGATCTTCATGAAGTTGGGTGATAAAACTCCTGGAACAATGTCACAGTGCAAGAGAAGGGATTAACTAGAAGGCCAGGTTCAGATTCTCCACTATACACTGTTGTATGCAACTGCTTCTCAATCTTGTGCTCCTTCTTAGAAGATAAAAGCACAAGGTTGCAGATTAGTTCAGCATTTCATCCTTGAAGTTCATAAGATTTTTGCAGATGATGATTTCAGGACAAAAGCAGCTAAACAAATATTATTCAGAACGCTTTGAAAGATAACAATGCTAAGAGCAGGAAAATACCAAATAACAATTACAGTGATTTCCTTGCTTTCCAAGGCCACTGTAGAGAGACAACAAAAAAAGAAAGCTTCATTTACTTGCTTAGCTATTTCTTATCATTTAAAATATTCTTTGTACTGAGGCTAATAAGAGCTTTGTTTTTAAAAAGCAATCAAAAACCAGGATTTATAGTATAAAGTCCTTTAACCTCTTATTTTCTTTTATACTTGGCATATTTAAACCATGCAGGTAGTTGGTAACCACCAAGGAGGTCTAGAGAATCTTGTAAAATCATGAGATACTATTTCCATTAGTTTCACTGTTTTCTGCTTCTTAGCGATTGCATCTTACTCCAAATCAGAGAAGACCATTTGAGACAAGACACTCAAATCTACCTTTGCAATGTAACTGGCAGAAACTGGAAACTGTGCCTTAAGCACTAAGTGAAGACCAAGGCCGGTCGGTCTGTTTGTTTGCTCAGGGGGGAGAGGGAGGGAAGTAATCAACCCAAATGAGACACCACCACCTTCTCTCTCTCGACTCTGTAGTGCATATCCCAAGCCATGCTGTGTACATACATACAGAATAGTACTCATTTCAGCTATCTGATTACACAAAAATCTGCTGGCAATAACAGCTGCAAAGCAGCTGATCTCCTTCCAACCAGGCAGTGATGACACCCTGTACAACTTTTACTTGGTATTACTGAACAAAACCAAGTTTTACTCAGTTATCAGGCATACGTTGACAGCGACAACTATAAGATAAAACTGATAGTGATTGGGAAGGAAAGCAACCATCTACAAAACCAAGGCATACTAACAAAATGTAAAAAAAGCAGCCAGCCAGTATCATTTTAAGAAAAGAATTAATTTAATCAGTATTTAATGTCTTAGCTGTTTTGGTGCAGCACTGGGACAAAATACTTCTCCTTAATCACGTCTTTCTTGCAAATAGTGGCTTGGGGAAGGCAATGAAAAAGTATAAAAGAGAAATATGTACTATCTTATTTACATTGTGATTCTCCAAAAGGAAGAAAAAGCCTGGTTAATATGCAGCAGAGGACATGAGTTTACTTTATAAATTATTAAATATGGGATTCATATTTCATAAAATTATATTTAACTCCATTTATTAAGACTGTAGAAGTTGTGTGTTGTTTTGTTTTTTTTCATTTGAACTTCCCTAGCAGTGTGCACAGAACAACTTCAGAAAGTGAGAAGAGTCAGGTGGTGGGGCCCCAGGGAGGTTTGATAGACAGGGAGATAATTCCAGTCTTTCTAGCGAAACTTTTGAAACAGAAAACACATGGAGTATAGAGGGAGAAAGATCAAGGAATGGAATGACAGAGGTAATATATGACAAGTTGATATAAAAAAGCAACTGTAGTTTTATCCCCACAGCCCATTTCTTCTTATCAGCTGTGTTGGCTCTTCTTATCTGTGCCTAATTCTAGGGTATCGAAGAAAAAAAAGCAAAAAAGGAACAAATATCTTCCCTCAGCCCTGATAACCTGTCACCATTCCCTTGCTGCACTATTTGTGATTAAAACACTTAATATATGTCCTAAAAAAAGCCCCACAAAATCCCTGCCAGTTGTTGTGCTATATGGGATAACAGTGAACACTGTGCTTAATGAATCTCTGATTCTACAGCAGATCTGCAGACCTCCAGTTGTTTGCAAAGCATTCCCTGACAGACACAGAAGAGCAGATGGACAAGAGCTGCACAGAAATATACATGTATATGTGTAGGAGGGGCTGGGGCGCATGAGGAGAAGGGAGAGAAAGCTCAGAGCAGCCTCAGAGAGAGAAATAAAAACAGAATAGGAGAAATCAACCTTCTTGTTCACATAAAAAGCAACATCATTCAGATCCTAGGCCTTCAAATGAAAATGCACTATTAAACAAGAATAGCAACAACTCTGGCCTGCCCAAGATTTCATGTCATTATTTTTCAAAACAGTTGTTGGATGACTACAGATTTAGTCATAAAAATGAGAACTGAGGTGTGAAAATGGGGAGCACAGACACAGCAGTAGAAGAGTGTTCATGAGAAAAAATAATGCCTCTGGCCCAACTGTCTCATGAGGATGATATCCGATTTTCCTGAAATGTTGTCCCGTGCACTGAATATCAACTAGGACAAAGGAGACAGGGGATGGAGGAACAGTGTGGTGCACATGCTGATTATTCCTGTTAAATCTGTCCCTTCTAAACCTTCTCTCTTGGTTTGTTTTTTTAAACAATTGCATATTAAGACTGCCTATTGCTTTTGACAGTAAACTATTATTTTATTCTATCAAGCAAAACCTGACTGATTATTGGACTTTTAATTAAACCCCAAATGGCTACCAGAGAGATCAGCAAAACATCTAACACTAGACAAGGCTTGCTTGGTATTCCTGATAATTAATTATATTTAATTATTGCCCAGCAATAGAGCCTTGGAGTCTATTTGAAAGTCCCTCCGAGTAAAGCAGCTCATCTGCCTACCAAAAGAAAGGCAAGAAAACAATTTCATTTGTTCTGAAAACAGAGATTCTTATACTTTCTCATATTTAGCTTCAAAGTATATCTCTGCGGAGGAGGTGGTGCAGTGCTAAAAACTATCTTCCATTTTCATTTGGTTTGGATCCACCTCTAAACAGAAGGATCAAGGCCTTCTGTCAAGAGAGTTTAAAAGAAATGTGATTAAAAACTATCCCTGTGACCATAGCAAGAATTCTGGCTGTGCAGAATTCCAAGATGTGGATAAGATGTGTCAGCAGAGATGCAAAGTCTCCTATTGTGGAAACAAGAAATTCTGCAAGAATATCATTCCTATTGTATTCTGCATAATGGATTTCAAATCCAGGCACACATCGTTTGGTGTGTGTCAGGATAGGGACTCAGAGGGCTTGTCTGAAACACCCTAGACATCGTGGGACAGGAAGAAGTAAATTAGTTGGCAGACAAAGCAGATATGCCAAACCTTTAAGGCACAGAATATTATTGTTACTGGGAAGCATTTTGTACATTCTTATAATTCTGCCAGAGTTTTACAGCTTTACGCATGATCGAGTACATAAATGCTACTTGAGGGTACAGCAACCTGTGCCGTTTCCTTGTGCGCTGCCTCGCAGACACGGGCGCGCCCACAGTGAGCCACCGCCAGCCTCCCACCCCCAGCCGCCAGACTTCAGCAGGGCCACAGCTGCAGCATCGTTCTAGGGCTTGGCTTTGCCTGCCTGCAGCCAGCAGGTGTTTTTTGAAGATACAATGTAACCTGGATAGTCTGTCAAAGAAATGGCCACAATGGGATTTTCTTGTAGGGAAAACATTAAAATTAAATAACTGGAGTAGTTGGGAAATTTTGAATATGCATTCTGCAGATCGGCTAGCGTAAACCATGTGTGCGGCAGCAGATTACAAATTGCAATGTTGATTTTGAAAACAGAAGAGCCCTTCTGAATGATGAAATACAGATAGAAAAGACTGACTCTTTCAGGTTTTAAAATGGTTATTTGCAACCAGTTGCCTAGAGAAATCTGTTACTTGTAAAGCTAGGTGGTGGCTCTCTCTGCCATGTGCTAAAATCATGAATTTGCACACCATACTGTAAACAGCAGTATATGGATCTGCTACTTGTTGACATTTCTATCCTAAGGCCTTGAGTTCTAGAATACTTATTTAATGAGAAATTACAGTACACTGTGGAAAGGGCAAACAGATGCAGAAGCACAGCATTAAACCTGAAATCTCTACATGGATGAAGCGATATGGCTGGCACATCAAGCCTGGAGGAAGAAAAGGTGTCTTTTGGACAGCGTTACCATGGACACATAGTCCTTGGGCAGATAGAAATGATGGACATCCCAGAACTACCTGTTCCAGCTCATTCCCGGTTTCCTGAGGCTTTGCGTCCAGATAGAAGAATTTGTAGAGGGAAGGCCTATGCCTGTTTTCTGTAAGAGGTCAAATTAATTACAATGATCTTTCTAAAACCTTTTTCCTCTCTACACTAGTAGCCTGCCCCCCTCCTTTCCCCAACACTTCAGCCACAAAAATCAGATTACTGCCTCCACATAGCTACCAAAAGCTCTAACTTCATGACTAAGCTTCATCTTTTACTGTGAGCATCAGCTCAGCAACACCAGTCCCACAAACATAAGCAGGCTATCGCAGAAATCAATAAAAATGTCATTGCATCTTGAAGCTGCAGGAAGGATAAGGAACTTGACAGTTCCGCTGCCACAAGAGAAGTATGCACCTATTTAAAATACAGGTGATAGCATTTGCTGGGTTTTGAGACAAGGAGTATATTTGAGTGTCATACACACTAGTAATATGAAAAATGGTTTAAATATAGTTGTTCAGGCCCAAATCCAGACCACAGAAAGATAACCCAATGCTATTATGTATATAGCATAGCTATGAAATTATTAGAAAAGTTACATCCCAAAGCACATTTCTAAAACTACCTGAGAAGTCTTATATGGAGCTTTTTTCTCAATCTTTTCTCCTAAATTGCTCATGAAGAAAACAACAATACATTCTACAGCTACACAACAGTTGAGTCTTTCCAGAATAGAGTATCTTTTATTTATTTAAAGGACATAAGGCATCCAAGAAATTCAGCTTGACTCTTGCCTAGTCTGATCCAAGTAGTGGGCAACTACGGGACCCATGTCAGCCAGTAAGTCAGACAATATTTCCTGAAGTGGTCTGTTTATTTAAAAATTTGCTTTCGAGACAATGCAGCCAAAAGAGATAGCCAAATTACTACTACTTCTTATGTTTCACCACCACCTTTAAACTTTTTTTATTAAATATTAGCCTTCTACAATGATATTAGCATACAAATGATATTCAATTACTAGTAAAGATCCCTGAATGAAATGAAAACTATCAAGTCTTCTGTTTATTATCATCACATTTACTCCTCCAGCATCAACCACAGCACAAAAGCAGAGTCTGTTAGCAGCTGCAGAGCCTTTGGTGGTCAGTGCATAGCTCTACAGATGGATAAAATATCTACAGACCGGCTCAAAGAAAAGATTTGACCTTGAGGTCAAATGACAGATCATCTTTGAAACAAACCTTCTCCTCCTAAGCAATCCGAAGAGTTAGTGTCTAGGAGTGAATCTGCAGGCATTAGACATGACGGGAAAAAAAATTCTTTTGAAACAAGACGGGGATTGGAGGAGAAGGGGACTCGAGCATACTGGGTTCCAGGTCACATAATAATGGTTCAAAAAACAGTTCACCAGATGGTGAGATTAATGCTAACATTTGTCAGCTTTTCTTTTGTGCCACAGACGGGTGGGAATTATGAAGTGGAGAAAGTCCCATGCTGTAAACTAATTATCTTTTATCACATACCTCTCCCTCTTCTCCATTACACCAAAAATGCTCAAAGGCTGAATATATTTTCTGCAATAATTTCATCCTGTGTTATCACAGTATATTTCCTACAATTCTCTGCACTTTAGATGGTATTGGCTATGATCTAATGACTTAGATTAACACATACAAATCTCGGAGATACTAAAACCAAGTATTTGATTTCACAGGATTTAAAATTGTTTTATGTTGTCCATAAACTATACCAATTTCTACTTTTTCCCAAATAAGATCAAAATTATTTAAAATATTAGACAGAAACATTCATATCAAAAATTAAAAAAAAAAAAAAGACCCAAGCCAGAAGCATTTATTAAAAGTCTGTGTAATAATAAAGCAGATACCCTGTACTTCAATACATTGTTTGGACAGTCCCACTGAACCCATGCAGTAACTCAAAGAGGCCAGTAAATCTCACTTTAAGGCATTGTATGAAGCACATCATAGCCTCAGATGCTACAGCAGAATATAGTCTCTCTGTTGGCTGCCAGTCAGTGCAGGCCTTACTTTAGAACCCCGGCAAAAAAAAAAAATCAGAGCATTTTGAACTTTTAATAAACTAGAGATTAAGAAAACCCACAAAACTAAGCGAACGAGAAGTTTTTTCAGGAAAAATCCATTAATGCAATACCAAAAGACCATAAAGCATGGGTCTTTCTATTATTCCCCCAAAGAAATCAAGGCACCAATTTTGAGGTTCATGAAATAGGCATTGGAAATATTTCTAGACCATAGTATGATTAAGTAAAGGACATGAGCACGGTAGGTTAAACTTTTAGGATACTCTGTTGCAGAAGCAGAATTTCTGAAAGAACTTCCCATACTGTGGAAGCATAAATTTACATGCTTAAACTGCCTTAGATACTGAAGGATAAAAATTGAACAATACATTATCCAGAACTACCCACAGGACAGAATGAGAAGGGTCTACCCACACATCCACAGTAAAAAACAAAGATCTCACACTGTCTCAGGCTGATGTCAGATTTTTGCTTCAGATCAGCAGGTCAGCAAGTACAGGTTTTGACAGACAGTTTGCTAGACAAATCGAGAGAGTTTTCTGTACTGC
Organism: Ifrita kowaldi; assembly: GCA_013398055.1. NCBI lineage: Eukaryota > Metazoa > Chordata > Aves > Passeriformes > Cinclosomatidae > Ifrita > Ifrita kowaldi. Next base: position 29,629 of record VZRS01001069.1, read on the forward strand.
AACATTGTGTCAGCATAGCAGTCTACTTTATCCTCAAAAGCATATTCATTTCCAGTTTACTGAAAGTCATCAAAGGGTTTGCAAGTCATTCAAATATACTTAAGTATAATTAAAAACAATCTTACCTTCTTTTGATCTTCTAGTTTATGACTTACTGGATTCCTTCCATGTTTGTTCATCTCTGAAGATAAATCCATCACATTCGCTCCTTGCCCTTCAAAATGAAATCGGTTCAGCAATGCAGCAAACTAATCCAAAAAACAGGGGCTACAAACACAGAAGCATGGTGTTTTTTTCCATCACACACCATCTCTGAACATCAATGACTTGGAGAAATGAATAAGAAATACATTGATTGAGCTGAGGAAAACTTTGCAGTTCACTCTTGAGACTTTCCAAATCACCATAGCGTTTTAAAGAGCTGATGCTTAAGAAGAGAAATAGTCATCTACCACTTTTATCTCCAACTGCTATCTGTATCTTTCTTCACAGGTTTCCATTTTACAGGAGGTTACATCCTGACTGTGGACCTGTTGAGATAAAAAAAAAAAACCATCATCAAGATTGATTTACATTTTCCTGTCACACTCTGTAACTGATTGATTATCTGTCTTCATTAGGGGTGTGCATGTGTGTGGATTTTGTATGGTTTTTGTCTTGGTGTTTTTGTTTTGGGGTGTTTTTTAGTTTTGTTCAGTTTTGGTTTGGGATTTTGGGTTTGTTTGTTTTTGTTGGATTATTGTATGTTTTTGTTAAGTGATACTGGAGTTTCATTTAGTACTTGGCAGGATGAAATAATATATGAGCCCATTCATTCCCCTCTACACCCCTTTGGGCACACAGAGTATTCACTGAGAGATGTTAGTGAATTCCAGCTACCAGTGTAAAGGAAAAGATCTAGGAAAAAGAAAAGCAAAGACTATTTGTCTAAAATACTGAAAATACTAAATAAAAATGGACCAAAAAAATCCTCCTTAAAATACCTGGTCCCACCCCTAAGCTTTCTTATTGTGATCCAGTTACAAATAGGAGAAAGACACAAGGGTGAGATAAACCCAACAATGAGACAAAATCAAGAGATCAATATTGATACAAAGAAGCACTGATAGCATAGCGCCCTGTAAGACACAATTTCTTCCCCAGACTGAGTGCTCCAATAAGAAACAAAATTGTAGTTTTTCTGAACACTACAATGTGAGGCACCTATTCTTACCCATTTTTATCTTCATATACAATTGAACATGATAGCAATACAGGACTAATCAAGCAACAAGGGCAAGTCCTTTCCAAAAATAACTAGAAGCAAACAGAAGATGCATTTGCCTTGGAAAACAGCAGGAATATAAACAACTGTATACCAAGATACTATATGAGAGAACACATACCCAGATAGCTTGTTACCCAAACACAACTTTAGCCTGGTACATCTTACCAGCATATAGTGAATTTTGCTTGCTATTCTAATTTTTGAGAATCACCTCCTTCTGCAGATAAGCAGTGTATTACAAACACGCCCACCAAAGTAAACTCAGATGCTTAGAGAGCATTTTTCTATTCATTATTAGAGCATCCTGGGAAAGTCAGTGAAATAAAAAACAAGACTAAAGTGTTAACTGCCCATAAAATAGGAAGTAGTCATTAAAACTATGCTGTTAAAATCTTCATAAATTTAGGATTTTATTGGATTAAGAAGCAGATCAGATTCAATAGTATGCTATAATCTTACCAAACACACATAGCTTTTCTCACTCTGTTTCTACAGAATCTGAAGTCCAGCAGGACAGAGCCAGATATCACTCTCAGGTGCAGCCTGTTCCCACCCCCACCCATGACTTCCCCCATTTGACAGTTTCACAGATCCACAGAACGCACAAAACCATAATGCCAGGATGCAGGAAGATGAAACATGAGATACTGCTGCAGGGATCAACATCTGGATTTATGTTTATAACAATTATAAAGCCAACATAAGTCAAAACCAAGCTGTTAAAACCCAGCAGTTTCTCTGGTTTTTCTCTGGTTCATTTCATGGTCAGAGACATGTGAATTTTGTTACTTCCCATGCCTGGCAATTATGCTATGCTAGGCAATTAAGCTATTCTGTGAAACTGCATGGTGTTTTCAAGCCAAAGTTGGACAGAATGCAAATAATTTTGTTTGGACTGCCCTCATTACTTTTAACATGCAAAGCACAGGGTGGCAACTCTTGCTTGTTCCATGGTCTTCAGCCTTTTCAACATAAACAGGTGTAATTAAATGCTCTTGGCTGGCATTACTTTTTTTTTTTTACAGTAGAGTCAAATTTATTATTCACTATTTTACACTGATATTTAACATACACACAATCACAGAATAAAACATCCAGAGTCCTAGACAGTATGATGATCACACACTAAATAATAGATTTTTACTAGGTCACCTACAAATATAAAAGTCAAGATGATTTAGAGCTCTTTTATAATTTTATTCTCTTAACAGACACAAAAAAAGTCCTTCAATAACAATTTCTAATAATTTACAGATACTTATAGTAAAAGAGTCTTCCAGAAGCATTTAACACTGCAAACACAGGCCTAAAGGAAGTAGAGCAAGCTATCCAAGTCAGGAACATCCTTAGACTTTCTTGCTAAACAACACAATGAGGAAAATACTATGTTGAAATATTTGTGATTATGGGGAGAGGTAAGTGACTTCCTCCTCTGAAGAAACTATGGAAAGCATTCAGGGTGATGAAGCTTCTGGTTTAAGTACCTCAAATACTTGCCTTAAATTTAGGTGGACTTAAGTCAGGTGAAATGTGCCGAAATAACTTTTACTTCACTGTGAGCTACAGGTTACTGACAGACTAGTGGGGAAAAACCCCAGAATACATTCTGAGAATTCACCAGAATTATCCTCTCCGTACTGCCCTTAACTATCAACACAGATAGTTTCTCGATCAGTTTACACTCACTGACAGGATTTTCAGAAAGCAACCAGAATCTTCAAGCTCTCTGCAGGCCTCTTCCACGTAGCAGTAGTATTAATAATAATAATATTTTCCCGTAAGTGGTGCATTCACTAAATATTTGGTGGAAGTTAACACAAATATCTTTACAGAGTCTGGATGTTGCAAATCAACCTGGTTGAGAAGAAGGTTCAGGGAGGGTGAGCTGTAAGCAACTACTGTTTCAGTCAGTTTTAATGGTTCCACAAAATCTAAAAAGAAAAAGTTGCTGCACAGCCATAGGAAAATTTTAGATAATGAGGTTTTTTTCCTAGGTTTCTTCAGATTGGCCTTCAGATGTATTAAAACTCCATGACCACATGAGGTGTATTCTGATGGCTGCCGGGGACGCTGCACACCAAAACACTGCTCTGTGGTTGTTATCATTGGCAAAGGTGGGAACGAGGGCTACGTTAGAGACCCAACAGATTACTTTCTTTTCCAAAATCCTATTGTGCCCACATGGACATTCGCAACTTTTGCCATACCAATAAAGCAACTTTGAGGCAGCTCTAGGTATAAAACTGTGACTGCAATTTGTGCTTTTCAAATTTTCATCTTTTTGTACAGGATAGTCTACTGAATTGCATCCTGGGTATTATCAGCAGCACTGATAGTGTTTTATGCTTAAGATAGTTATGTTTTTATTAAAACACTTCTGACAATCTAAACAGACAAATTATTTTCTGGGTATGCTGATAGGAAATGCCATGCAAATTTTAGGACAAAACAGCAGTTTTCAGTACTAATACCCCATTATTAAAATGGACCTTCTAGTTTATGTGCAGTCATAATAGATGTGGAACTCGGGGGCTGGGAGGGAGAACAAACTGAAGACAATACCCATTTACCTGTTTCAAACACGACTGCGTCTAAGCCAGGACACAAAGCAAGTGCCATCTGTAAATCTCAGTGTACAGCTAAAGCAAATCCCAGATACAAACCAGCCTTTGTTCTTGCCCATCAGTGCTCCCAGGGATGGCAGCATGGCTGAGAGAAATGGTGGGAGAGTATAATGACTCCCTGGAGATTGGCAGTGGGGCACATCTTGTGCAAGGCATGCTCTGCCACACTGTCCTTGAGGCTGATAGTTCAGACGATAAAAATAAGGCTCACCACTAACATTCTGCAAAATTATTCAGCTTCACGTTGAAGATAGGCAAGTCAGGAATACCAGGGATATAACTTCCATACTTGATATGCTCCTATGAAACTTCTAGATGATGTGACACCCCAGTATGGCTCTAATAATTTACCCATAACAGTAGTTTCACAATGACCTTAAAAACTAACCATGAAAGCTTCTTATCTTTCTTTGTAGTCTTTTTCCACAGGGAGAAAGCATTAAGGGTCTCTGTATGGGTCTAACTTCAAACATTATGATCAGGCACGCAAAGAGTTATCAGAAAAGGAAGATGATGTTGACTCTTGGAGGATTTGAGAGCAATGCCAGAGAACACTGCTTTTAGCCAGCATTCAGAATAAGAAGCCAATATCTCTTCTCTGCAAACACATATGATAGAAGTGCCTTAGAAAGGCTTGTCTGCACCAGATAAAAGCAGTCTGGGAAGGCAGCTGGTGAGCCAAAAAAATATCTCTAAGCACTGAGGCTTGCCTACAGAATTATTTATTCTGATACAAAATTAATTTTGCTCCAAACACACGCCTGATTCACGGCAATACAAAAAGCTGCAGTGTTTCAGCTCTTTCTAATATGGTGTTTACTCAGATAAAAAGTGACCCCATAAGGACAAGTCTAGAGATGATATTTCCTTTATTAAGTGCCTGTGTGGCTGAAACATTTTGTATTCTTTCTGTAAGTGGTGTTACCCTATCCTCTGCATTTCTTCATGGGGGAAAACTCTTCTTCAGTATAGAACACTATGTAGAGCCACCACATTATAAGTGAGGATAGAATTACAACTGTTTGCATTGTTCCTGGCTCTAGTCAATGTATATTAAAACATGCATTTTCAGTTTTGTATAGATTAAAAAAAGATAAAGGGCAATCTAATATTTAAATCCCTGCAATGCTTTTCTGCAAAGAAGGATGCCAGTTGCCTCAAAATCATCAGACTGAATGCAAAAATTAACACTGGTGCACATAATGAATTAGAAAAAATAAATTTAAAATTATATATATACATACACGCACATGTATGTAAGACTGTTCTATTCTCAGAAACCATTGTTATAAATGGTACAGCAACTCAAATCTTTTTGGTTTCCTCAAATTCTTTTTATCTTACATAGCAACCTCCATCAAACAGGCTGAATTCTCTTTACAGAATTTAGAGCTGCTATTACATGACAATTTTGTTTCAGGCTTGGAACCAGTACCAGACAGGAATGCCTTCTCTTCCATCATCCAATTCTTTTGCCACTGAGTATCAGAGATAAAGAAGCATAAGAAAGGGAATAAGAAGTATATTTTTAAGAGATAGTCCAGTCTAGCCTTTTACTATGAAGTCTCCCCTAAAGTTTTGTTGTAAGGGATGACAGTTTTGTTGCATGCACAGTACTCTGTACATAACTGAGCATCAGACCCAAATGACATTTGGTTATCTTACCAGCACTGCCCTGCTACATATGCAATCTCTTAAGAGATTCATAAAATATCTACATTTCACTGCGCCTTACAGCACTTCCGCAGACATGCTGTAAGGGACAAATTCCACCTGAATAGTTACATCAATTCCACCTCTAGTTTCAGCATTATTCAGCAATATTTCTCCATTTTTATCCAAACTTATTTTGAATGCTCCTCTGTACTACTAAAATAGGTTAAAACAGTATGGTGTAGCTTTTACATTTCTAATGTTTGAGAAACAATAGGAAGAATGACTATTCCTTATTTATTTACATGCTAAATACTTTGCAATATTTATATGCTTTTTTATGATGCCGCATGTATAACAAAAGAGTGATCTTCAAAAAGAAGATAGGAAAATATTCTCCATACCTACCAAAAACCTGGATGGGATATGAGAAAGACAACACTGAGGTGGAAATCAAGGGGAATATAGAAAGCATATATTCATATTCTAGGTATACGATGGAAAGAGTAAGCAAGAAAATACAATTCAATCAAACAATGCAAGTACACCTACATGGATCTTAAACTGCTCTGACCCATTAACTGAAGCAATCTCTGTATGCAAGAAAACTATTTATGAGGCCCATGAGAAAGAGAAAGGCTAATCAAAAATAGCAGAGAGCTCACATACCTTTGAAATTTTGTTTCCTAGGGAGCTATTAAGCCTTCATTTTTCTTGCTTTTAAGTTTTGATTGGCATGCTGAAAAAAGATGCAGCTGACCTGCGTCTGAGCAGTGGTAGATCTTCTGGGAGTTTTAATCATTTACAGCTATTGTTCTAACCAGATTGCCAAGACATAAGAAATCCCAGAAAAATTACTAAACACTTTCTTTTGGTGCACTTTACAAAATTTCCAGGAAGAAAAAGGCCCTGGGCTTTGAGAAATATGTAGATATATGGTAGCTCTATGGAGACTAATATATCTGGTATTTTGCAGTACCCTGTGTATGTTAAAACTTTGCTACCATCCATGAATGGAATGCAGCCCAAGGGGAGGTGTTTTCTCTCTGGTTCACAGGCTGTGAATATGACAAACAGGAGCACACAAAGTTTCACATATGTTGCTATTTTGAGCAATTTATATATTCAAACACAAGAGTAACATACTGAAGGTTCACCAGTTACTCTTACATGAAACAGTTAAATCCACCTCCCCTATTTTACTGGAAATAAGAACTTATACACCCCAATTTGATAAATCTAAACCCTTAAAACTTAAGAATACCATTAAATTACAGATCCTCTCTTGATCGATCAGGACTTGCTAAATAACTCAATTGAATAAAAGATTCAGCTGCATTTTCAGAACGTTTTTAACTCAATGCTTGTTAAAAGTGACAAAGCAAAAAATCTTACCTATGCTCACAGATCATTTCACAGGTGGTTCAAAAGCTGCCAATTAATTCTTTCAGTATTTGTTTAGTGGCAGCCTTTCAAGGTGAACCCCATGCTCATCACAAGAAATTACATATAGGTGCAGAGCAAAGAGTGCTCTGTTACCTCAGTATTCAATCTGTGTCCAGTGCAGTCTCTTGCAATTAAATCAGTTGATTCAAACAAATATGTGACTGAAACAACAGCTCCTAGAGACTGCAGAGCAGAGATAACTGACTAAATGAGACTGCTGACTGGGGGTGGGGAAGGAGGCAAAGAGAGGGGGATGAAAAGAACCATAAATATTTTTTAGAGAAAGAGCTGAGTGGCAAAAAATATTTCAAAACCTTGAAGACAAAAAGCATCAGTAGGTGGTGCTGTCTTAACCATGAACTAAAAATATGACCTTTGATGGGAGAAGTTTGTCCTCACAATCACTGCATCACAAGCTAGTTTAAATTTGGGCTGGGAAAGACCTTCTGGGTAAATTGCTTCCTGGTCTGCCAGTGCAGAATACATTACTACATTGTATTTTCTAATGTTTTATTCTGGTATTACTCTAAATTCCCAGGTGACACAGCTCACAGTGCTTGCCACATGAGAATATTAAACAGCCCAATAGAGATGAATAGTCTAAGAAGTTTCTCAAAGGATGGGTATACCAACTTAAATTTTAAGCTGAATTTTACATTCTTCAAGCAATTTATGTCAATATTTACCAACACAGATAATTGCTCACTCCATATATTTTTACATACAGATTGTAACCTCACAATTTTGAGCACATTTGTAGTCTAATTCAGCAGTGTGTTTGTGACACGAATCACAAGTCTTCTTTTATTACTATGAGTAAATAAGGAAACCTTGATTTTTGACTTATCTTAGGTCTCAGTCCATTCAAGTGAAACTCAAATAGAGCTTGAGAGTACCACATATACAACTGCATTTCAAGATGTCAAAGCACTGTATCAATTGTTCCCAAGAACCTCAAAGAAGGAAATCCATTCCCAGGTTACATTAAAAGAGCTTTAACTAACAGTAACATGGACTGGAAATACAGGAATATCTAGAGAGTCCTAAGCGTTACTGAAAATGTAGAACTAAAAAAGGTTTGAGGTAACATGTAGGAAATAATTGTTATGGGAAGTATAGGTCTTCGTGTCTACCTAGAGCACGTGTCCACTCATGAATGCCTAAATTATGTCTCAAGACAGTAACGTACTCCAAGAACAACCTCACACTCCCCTTGTAAAGAGATTTGCATCACTAGGCACACCCAATTACCCTGTGTCTGTGAGACAGTCTTGGGTTGGATTCATCTGAACACACACAGTTGCATAAGTCTAAAGTCATGGCTCAGTAGTCTCTCTGTAATTTGAGAAAACAAATAGGCGTTTTTAGAATGGAATTCCTCTCATCCAAACTAGCTGAGATGAATCATGACTTAAAGATGAAACATGACCTAAGTGGCTTTGGAATGCACAGATTTTTACTGTATATATGAAATCAGGTGAGAGGAATCTTTTCCTTCAAGCTACGTACCTTAATGGATGTAATACACGAGGCTCATACATTCAAACAGATGTTAGGAAGCCATTTAAAAAAAAACCCATAAACTAAAACCCAAAAAACCGACAAAGTCTAAACACACCAACACATCTGATCAAATCCTACTGGAATAATCCCATACAAGTAATCTACCAGCCATCTCTTCATTCAAAGTGGATGTGCAGGAACAACGGATCTTTTCTGGTTTGTCGCAGGTGAAAACGCTGGCTGTCACATTAACTGAGCTACTCCAGGGGAAATGTATCTCCTTTCACAAAAAGTAGCCTACAACAGATTGCTGTACCTCTTCTTTCTTAGAAGTTTAATGTTGACTTGGCAGATACTTTTTCAATAGTCTCACAAAAACTTATCTGATTCCTTTTAAGTACAAAAGGCACAAATACACCTCAAGTACTTCCAACTCTGTCTAGTTTTTCATTCGTTTATGTTAAAGAACGTGTATTATATAGCTACTCAAGTCAACAATAAACCTTGTTGTTGTGGTTTATGAGTGATATTCTCCAATTTAGTCCTGCTAAAACTACTCCGCACTTGCTTCCCTCCCCCTGCAATTGCGAGGACAAAAGGCATAGATCATGGGTTGAGATAAGAACCATTTATTAGAAAGAGCAACGAGATAAGAAAATGAACAGTAACAGCAACAGTATTAATAGGAAAAAGTATAAGACAACAAAAGGATTTACACAGAAAACCTGCAACAATAATCAAGTACCAATCAGCTCTTTCCCACCACATTTTCTCCCACTGGAAGGAACTGTCCTCCTCAGAAGCTAGAGTCCCTTTTCCCAACCCCAGGCAAAAAGTGTGAGATGATACAGACACACCTCATAGTCATACCTCCTCAACTACTGCAAAAATTAACTCTATCCTGGCCAGAAGTAGGACACTCGTGAAGGTGAAAAGTAGGCTTTCCGCTATTTTCTTTTAAACCTTTGAAACAGCTTTGAGAGGTTTTTTGCCTCTTAATATGCAGAACATTTTTTTTGACACAGTCTTGTCTTAGTAGACATAGCTTGGCCTATTTCTGTAATATAACACTGACGATCTCCTCAATCGCATCACGCAAGCTACTTGCCCTGAAAAAACAACAAAAAGTGGGACAACCTTATGACTTCTACCTGTGTAAATACCTCTCCTTGGATCTGAGTAACATGGATCCCTGACCGAGTTCCAAGTTCCCTCCTCACCCATATCCAGCGATTATATTTATGGGTTCTGTGATTCTTTGTCACATAGATAGATTAAAGAAATTTAAATCAAAGGCTAGGTTTGCAACATGTTTTATAATACCATTTGTAATATCTTCTACTATTTACTGCATGAATTACATTGTCTGTAGGACTTTTGATTTTTTTCTCGTATCTAAGCAATTTTTAGTATCACATAGTGGTGCAAACTTTCCTCAGATCCTGAAAGCTAAACTGTAACAGTGAATTTCTACTTGTTGTTAATCCTCCTTCTTCCAAGTTACCTACAGGATCTATGTAGTGATTCTAAGACCAGCTGAAAATTAAGCATGATACAGTTGTATGCTCAAACTCTCCTTTCTCCCTTCCTCCCAACCCTGATGGAATGGGGTGGAAAATCAAGGTAAAACTTTTATGTTGAGATAATAATTAATAATTAAAACTGATTACAACACTGATCTACAACTCAGCCAAGGTGAGCTACCAGAGGTTCTATTCCTCTTTTTAAACAAACACATGTTCCAGCCTTTCAAAAAGTGCCAAAACATTAACTCTGTTTGAAACGTGCAATAATTAAGGAAAAAAGAAATGCTAATTATCGATGTAAACAATTCTTATTTTCTCTGTTGAGACAGCTGCCTTGTAATTTGCCCTCCCAATTATTAAAATGTGATTCGTGTCACAAACACACTGCTGAATTAGACTACAAATGTGCACTACTTGCACTGCAGTATTTACATCTAAATATTGTCAGTCTCCCAGACACTATTGGTAATCAAAACACAGAATATGTATCGTTCAAGATAAAGAAATGCAAAGGTCAGAGATCATCCACATTGACAAAATAAGCACAGTTGCTTCACGTGATCAAACACACAGGGACTGTGGACAGTGTTTTGCCAGATAATATTTGTGTCTCATCTGTATAATAATCCAAATTTACCATTAGCCATACATAATCAGAAATCAGGTATGAAAAAAACTCCAAAAGAGAGATTTAGCAGCTGGGCTGAGTATGCATTTTAAGAAAATCTGGTTTCTGAAATTAAAAACTCAAATTTAATTATTTTGTTCACCAGATGCTCAGACTGGCAAAAGGAAGACTGAAACAGTTGTGTAAAATGTATTATGTACTCTATCACAGAAATAATATCTATCTGAAGAACTTTCTGCAATTAACTGCATTCTATGTGTGTGTACAAATATCCAAAAGTTTCATCCTAAAAAGATGTCCCAGTCCCGTTAATTTTTGACGGCCAGTAACATTTCAGAGTAAAAGGGTAATCCTGAACATATTTAAAAGCATTTAAAAGTATTTAAATATATGGCAAATATTCACAGAATATTATTTTTATGCAGAAAAATACTCCAAACTTTCTTTACACACAATGTAAATTTACACACAAATTCAATGACTGGTATTAAATAGCATGCACACAGATCTCAGATAGATACAAAACTCAATGTTTGTATTGTACCTCAGTTACTTTCCCATAACTAAACCAAATTTATTCTTCTAGTAATTTAGATGGAGCAGTCTAAACAGCCTCAACCAAAATAAAGATTTTAACAGTTATTACTGGATGATACTAACAAACATGTTGTAATACTGGTACAGTATTGATTTGTTTTTAAAAATTGAGCACTGCTTCCCAAATCCAGCAAATTTATACGAAGCAACATGATATGAATGATGTCTCATTTTACAAAGGCTTATACATACCAGGTGATGCAGTAAGAATGCATGATTTTCATCATGTCACTGTGAGATTCTGCATGAAAACACTAAATTATTACTACTTACATATTTCTACATTCTTGCTATTTGTAGATTAAAAAAAAAAAACCATCAATATGAGTAGAGGTTAGGACAGAAGAACAGGCTGAGAAAACAATGTCTTTACCCAAGGCGTGGATCACATTGCAGTGATAGAAATTTAATGGTCCTTCAGGAAGCATAAGGAACAGCCTTATCTCAGGAGACCTCTGTTCTCTACACACACTGAGAGGTGACAGCTCATCCTTACCAGAAACCAATACAAGGAGGAAAGCACTCGCCTCAGAGCGTTAAACCCCCGGCATGTTAGATGCCTGCTGTCATCACAGACTAGTATTACCATACAGCCTACCAAGCTAGCTCAGATACTGCAATTCAGACAAAGAGACCTTTCTATATTTCTCAGCAGCACAAATCAAGAACATCTCTGTTTAACTTGAGCCTCTCTGCCTTTACTAGTCTGGCAGCCCACTGCCTAATTCCCCATACCACTGCATCAACAAGCCAAGTCTGGCCTTGGCAGGCAGTGGGGAGTTAGTTGCACAGGCAGTAAAGGCAGTCCCCTGGAGTGGAAGGGAACACACAGCTTTATCCTGCCAGATTAGGAGCAGTATTGATTGGCTGCAAGACTATTTTGCCCGGATGTCCTCTGATAGAAAGTGGATCTCTAATATTGAACCCTTGAGTACAGAGATAAAAGGGAAAGCTGTGAAACATTTGGGGTTACAGAAGCATTTGAATAAGCTTTCTCCAAAACAGCAGAAAGAAAACCAGTCTAACTCAGCAGCTAAGCATTTATGCACACAACATTCCTAGATAATAGGAAGCAGAACACAGTCGTTTGCATGAGAATCATTGTGAAAATTCATGACCTGGTCAGTCAGTGTAATCGAAGCAAAGAAAAAGCTCCATAAGAGTTTGAGATAGGGATGGGTAAGTAAGATTTGTAAGCAATAAAACGTATACTCAACTACATTGTAAACAAATACTAACAAAAAGCCATCCCTAACTCTCTCAGCTACATATTTCTATGAATAACGTCTCAGTAAGTTCAAATCGTTGTCTAGTATTTACAGTCTAGAGGAACTTCTTGCACTAACATCAGCAAGGCTTATTAGCACTCCATTGCGGTGCTGGACGCCCACACTAAACATCAGTGCCTTCAACTGGAACAATTACATTCTGCTTTAAATATATCTCAACTAATACATGAAGGAAACATCACTGAGAGCAATATCAGGCTCTCTTCTGTTGAGCCATTAAAGCAACTGTTACTCACAAATGTTAAAAAAAACAAACAACTCATGTTTAAAGCCATTTTAAAAATCTGGTTAAACTTGTAGGGTCTCTGTATTATGAACATACTTGTCTACCTTGAATATGCTACTAATTTGTAAGAGTAAAGAACAATGTCATGCCTCCCCCTCCTCGCCCCTTTTTTATTCTCACCCCTTAATAAAATGAGTTGAAACAAATAAACACAGCCCATTTCCATGACCGCCTTACAAAAATTGGACTAGTAACAAAGATAGCTTATCTGGGCAGTTTACAACAGATGTTAGCAGCATAACAGTCAAAATGCAGAGACCCATATTATAACTTATGACCTGAAATTGTTTTCATTAAGTACTTACAGTGACATTTCTCCGCATAATATTTTCAAAAATAAAACATAATTAAAACAATGCTGATGTTTTATAAGCAAACCTCTTTCTGGTCCAGCTCCTATAATCAGGCTAAGAAGCATCTTATCAGCCATTTGCGCTTACAAGAACACAATTTTCTATCTCCACAGGAAATGATGAAAGAATTAATGACAATGACCATGAGATTCACATTTCTTCACCTTGTTTTGTGAGCTCTCTTTCCTTTATATAAAAATTGTCGTTGTGCTAGACAAACCATTTAACACTATGTCCTTCATTAGCACAGAATAAAAAAACAAAAAGGAGAGAAGATAGTCTCCATCCTGTTCACAGCAGGCAACCACCCACAGCAAAACAAAAAGCTGCCATCACAAAAGCAGGTATTAAACATCAGTTTTAGCAGAGCCAGGAGGGAAGCTGGAGGCAGGCCATCTAGCACAGGGCAGAAGCACAGGCAGGATAACTTGCTGTACTGCTGCCCACGGTGCATATGTTCTGTGGGTATGGGATCAGGCAGCGCCGTCAATCTGGCACCTCAGAGGAGCCATTAGTTCTCTTGCACAAGTATTTAGAAATGGTTTGCTGTTTTCATGATAAAAAAACTTTTTCTCATATATTCCATTTATGTCATGCCCTTCGCCAGGCAATTTTCAAGTGCTTAATATTAATTAGCTCTCAAAAGGCATATTTAAAGAATAGACAATCATTTCATCCACACTTCTATCCTCTGTGGCACAATGTGGTGACAACAACATGACAGCTGCTTAAAAAGCAAAATATAATAATGGAGGACCTAAAGCTGCTGAGGGTAAATTTTCTTAAGCTCAGATTTTCAAAGCCTATTCAAGGCCCCAGCTGAGCTCCTGTGGGCTTCTTTGAAGCTTCTAGCTCTCCTAATCAACCCAAGGATCTTTTTTCAAAGAGAAATGAAAATCTCAATATTATTAAACCCTCTTAAGCACATACCTTTGCCCAATCCCGCCTTTATTTTGTTATTTGGGTGTTTTCTGAAGTTTCTGTGCAGTACTTATGGGCATTTTTTGTTCCCTATGAATATTTCACACTCTCCTACTTTCTAGAAGGATAGCCTATTACCATATCTCAGACTTAGGAGTATGTTTTCTATTTACCTTCATGTAAAATTCAAAATAGGAAATAAGGATCATACATAAAACCAGGATGGAATAAAAATAGTGAAGGAAACAATTATGAGATTATATTTCAAGTGTCTGAAAAACGCATAGCTAGACAGCACCTGGCAGGTAGGCCATAATACTGCACAGCTGGTTTGCATTTAAAAGACTTACTGTACTAACAGTGATAATTAATTTATAGTTATTTGCTATTTTGATTTTTTTATTGTTCATCTGCACTATTTATAATATATTAAGTCCACTTTTTTCAACAGCAAACACTGCAGACTAGCACAAGCACTAGGAAGTGCATTGGAAGAGCAAGAAAAAAGTATTTCAGTTTCATCAGAACAGCAAAATACTATTTTAAAATATCTAGTATGGATATTGAGATGGCATAGATAAATTATCTGTAATGAAAGAAGTAGTTGATACTAATAACCAAGCTAAAATGGTAAAATAACCAATTAAAATGTCATCTTTAATTAAAATGCCAATTAGAGCAAAGGGTTATTAAGAAACATGCCAGTCACTAAAACTGATGAATCTTAATTCATTTACAGGATGTCTTTTCTTTAGCCTCCCCCAACAGAAAGAGCCCTTACCCAAAATAAAACCAAGCTCTCATTGCCTTTTTTTAACACACATTGCATTCAAACTACTCCAAAAGGCAAAAATTAATAGTGCTACAACACAAAAAAAAAAAAATTAACCAGCTTTTAAGACAAAGAATTATCCAAAGAAAAAAAAAAGGCAAATATGCTAGCCTGAGGGTAGCTTGGTATGGCAGCTGATATGAAATGCAGATCCTTCTTCCCAGCCCCCCCCATCTCTGGATGGAAATGTTCTTCAAATTTCAAAGCTTGTGTAATGAGGAGCCAATAAAACATTATAATCTGCTAATGCCTATTACCACTGATTCACAGAACTTCCTTTCCCTTCAATTAACCCACATCACACAGATCACCATGGTTTACTAGACAGCACATGAGGATGGGGATTACACTACAATTGACATAACAACACACACAGTAGAAACAGAGCAATAATACCTCCAACAACCCCTGTAATTGGAGCCGAGATACTGCACTGACAGAGCTGTTAGCATCAGGTCAGTGGGTAAACTTCTGGGTTTCAAGCTTACAAGGGGCAGTTTTCTGGCCTGATCAAAACCTCATCATTCTGTGTTTTCTTCCCTGTTTAGCTCAGGGGGCTTTGGACCAAGACAACATCATTATTTTTGGTATCTCAGTATTGCTGCATTCAATCACATCAAGAAACAAATCCATGCATATAAAGTAGTCCGCCAACTGGATATCATGCTGTCTTCCTTCTATTTCCTCAAAACCAAAATTTAGCAAAAAGGAACACAACCCAGTGAAACTTCATTCACAATCTGAAAACCGGTTTCCAAATCTAGAAAGCAGCAGCTAAATTAACAAATATGCACACATACATAATTATTCTGCTTCAATGTACCCACTTCTTTGGTTTCATCTCAGCCTAGTCTTCCCCTGCTTTGCCACCAACACTTCCTTACAGTGCTTCCATTTAAAGAGCTCTTCAGAAAATGCAATTTATTTCATGAATGTGTGAGCCAGCTAGTCTGTTCCCAGCCTAATCAACCTTAGCTTCTATGGTTTTACCTTCCAGGGTAAACCTTACCTGTTTCTACTGTACCATCCTACAATACTAAAATGAAGGATTAGATGACTCAAACCGTCTCTATAGTTTTCTCATGAACCATGAAAACAAAACAAATGAAGCAACACACTCAGTGCCTATTCATCACTTTTATTTACAGCTTCTTTCTAGTCTATAAATTTCTTTCATTACCATGCAATATTTCTGATACACAATACTAGAAAATTCATAAATCTCACACTCCTAATGTGTTGGGGTTTTTGTTGTTGTTGTTTTTGCAGGTTTTTTTAACTAAGCAAATTTTAGAATGCCTATATTTTATTATATTTCTGCTTAAGGAGAACCCAACTTCATTCCAGTCTGTTACAAACTATTGAGAGAGATATTACCACCCTTCTCATCAAAATCTCAAGAGTCATCGGTGACAGTGCTGTAAACACATTTATTATGCCTTCTTCCATATTGCCTGTTGACATTCAATGTGCCCTTCGATGATAAAATATGCAAACTGTAGAGGCAGAACTATGAGGTTCATATTCCACTTAGTTCTGTCTCGTGAAATTCAGCCACAGAGACAAAACCTGTGTGATGCACTCCTGCACTCCAACCAGGCCATCAAATATCAGACTGGTTTTATAACGCAATACTTGCAGGAAAATGAGTAAGTAAAAAGATCAAAAAGTTGTCTGAAACTTATTACTTAAACCTCAGAAAATTGCTTTTCTGAAAGGTTCATAAACTGGCAACTGATCACAGAATCAACTAGTTTGGAAAAGATCTTTGAGATCATTGAGTCCAACCTATGATATTACATCACCTTGTCAACTAGACCGTGGGACTGAGTGCCACATACAGTCTTTTCTTAAACACCTCCAGGGACAGTGACTTCACCACCTCCCTGGGCAGCCCATTCCAATGTCCAATCACTCTTTCTGGGAAGAACTTCTTCCTAATGTCCAACCTAAACCCCCACTGGCAGGCAGTGTCCTCTTGTCCTCTTGCTGGTTGCCTGGGAGAAGAGACCAACCCTCACCTGGCTACAGCCTCCTTTCAGGTGGTTGTAGAGATTGATTGAGCCTCTTCTTCTCTACTCAATTGTTTTATCTTTACCATTGGCTTGCTTTAGCAGAGGTTTTCTAATCACCATAACTGGCTTAACTTCTATCTATATTCACCTAGTAGCACCATTGTACTTAGCAATCCATGATCCATGGAGTTCTACAGAAAGTTCAGAAATTGGCTTAAAATATCCCAGCCATGTTAACCAGTTCACAGCACTGAAAATGGCTCTTTCAGCACTACATCGCTTCAAAACAGATGCTCAGAATTTTTGCATCCTCAAATTGGAGGCTAAATCTTCCATCCTAGCCCAGTACAAGCAGAGGAAAAGGGGTGAAATTCACGTTTACACTCAGTGCATAGGCCACAACAGGTCCTCAATGAAAATTAAAGCAGTTCAGGGACTGTTTTCATTTACACTCTACTTGATGCAATTCAAAGAAGCCTGCTTATCATCTGAGGAACTAGAAAGCAGAGGCATAGTCCAGCCAGAAGTTTTGTTCTGTGAAAATTTCTTTCCAAATCGAGACATGAGAGGAGATGAGAGAGAGCTACAAAGAAATCCTCAGGGAACTCCCGTCTCTAGGAAGCAGAGCAGAACTGAACTTACAGCTATGCTGCACTGCACTACACCATGCTACATAATGCTCTACATCCATAACATTTATTGCCAGGTAGAAGCCTCTTGGTATTATGATTTTTTAGGTGATAAATTATAATGACTTAGTGATGAGTAAACAGAATATTGGTGATTAAGAATAATCGAGTCATTCTTAATTACTAAAATAGGAAGATTGAAACCTAAAAACTACTAATCTCTGACTTCATAAATACAGTAGTGTAAGTGTAAATATACTTCAATTGGTTTATTTTGACATACTCTGTAGAGAAAATAGACAAGACAAGCTGTTTAAGATCAGAAAGTTTCCAGTATCTAATAGCATGATGAAGGAAGTGCATCAAAGCAGACTGCAATGGCTAAATAAAACTTCAGTACATCAGAAACTTCACAAGAAAAGAAAGCAAACAAGCCATACCAGCAGAAATAGAAGATCAAGAACAGAGACACCTAGAAACACAGCACAGAAAAAAAAAAAGAAAAAAAGCCATACCAGCAGAAATAGAAGATCAAGAACAGAGACACCTAGAAACACAGCACAGAAAAAAAAAAAGAAAAAAAGCCATACCAGCAGAAATAGAAGATCAAGAACAGAGACACCTAGAAACACAGCACAGAAAAAAAAAAAGAAAAAAAGCCATACCAGCAGAAATAGAAGATCAAGAACAGAGACACCTAGAAACACAGCACAGAAAAAAAAAAAGAAAAAAAGCCATACCAGCAGAAATAGAAGATCAAGAACAGAGACACCTAGAAACACAGCACAGAAAAAAAAAAAGAAAAAAAGCCATACCAGCAGAAATAGAAGATCAAGAACAGAGACACCTAGAAACACAGCACAGAAAAAAAAAAGAAAGAAAACACAACAAACTCCAAAAGTTCAAGCTCTTTACTACTGAGCATCCCTTCTTATACAGCCTTTAGATGTATCTTTTTAACATACCTGCCCTTGGTTTTCAATAAATCAACTGATCCATCATTTGCTGAGTTACTATACAGTTCTTCCTAGCAGAAAACCACTAGTCTGAGTTACAATTGAAGCAGGAGTTACCAGAATTAGGTTTTAAAAACTTAATTAATTAATCTACAACCAGTATGCTTGTTTTAAGTATAGATTCTATAGGTCGTCTTGAAAAAGACTATGCATTAATTAATTAATGCACTTAATTAATAAGATCCTCTCTCTGGATTATTAAATTTTGAGATCTAACGAAAGCAAAGAGAACTGGCAGAAAAGTTAGCATCCTAAATTGGCCAATAGAAACACAAAACACTGAGAGGAATAATGAGATAATACAGCTCCTGACAGTGAAGTAGTGACTGCATCAAAACATATGAAATGAAGAGAATTAAAGATACTGTAAAACAGTAATTTTTTATTAGTATCTTCTATAACAAATTCAGAGACACATGCTACACATGAAGTCATTGAATGTATGTATTAAATATAATTTCTTTCATTCTGAAATATTGCTTCTTCAGAAAAGGTGAGAAATACACTGTTAGGATGATTTGACAGTCTTGTTTATTGCTGCATGGAAAACTATTCAACCCTGACTTTGTGAGTTGCAGTCCATCCCTGGGAAACAAGTTTTTCCCATTCTGTCCTCTGTTCCATATATCTGCATCATTTCATCACCAGGGCCTGTTCACCTGTACAGAACAGATTACTTTTCCAGTAAAAAGACTAGATACTTGATCCCCTGATTCTCTAATGCCATCCAACTCTCTTGTAAGCCATTTTATTTTCATCATGCAGCTATACTTGCTGAACATCCATAAATGTGTATTTTTAAAGGCCTAACATATGTAAAGACTCATCACTCTATTTACCTTTGTCAATGCACACAGCCGAGGACAGGATATCTTTCAAGAAAAGCTCAGAAAAAAAAAATCAGAATCTTCACTCACCAGCTTTCAGTTTGAGTTACTGCTTGAAAAGCTTCAGACAAGTCTATTACCAGGTCATGCTGTGTATTATCTTAGCACAGGACTAATAATTTTGAAGCACACAAATTTCTTTTCACATCACTACACCGCTACTGCCACTGCTTAATGACATGGGATTTGTACACCACCCAAGCACACAGTGATACTGCCACAGCACATCTCGAGTTAGTCGGTGATGTCCTGTCTGTCTCCACATGCTTCAGGAAACAGAAAAACACCACACGTCTGGTAGAGTCGCTCATGATCCTCATTTACATCTGAAAACAGAGCACTAGAGCCCATCTCAGCAGAAAGATTATTCCAGAAACAAGTACCCATAGAAAAAGATGAAAGTTTCCTCCAGCATCTCATATTTTCCTATAGCACTGATATTTTTCCTTGATACAGCCAAAAACCTTCTTCAGGAAAATATGTAAAATTACTTTGTTTTCAGTTGGTGATAAGCCTTATCACCAACTCCTTCAAAGCTGAGCCTAAGCTCTGCTGCACACAAGCATACACATCTATCCTGCACCTGCCAGACTCTGAGTGAGGTGAGCTGTTCACACTGATGCGTCTTTCCATACCCTTCCCACAGTTTCTGTCCTTCAGAAGCCCATGTGCCAACCTGGACTATGGTATATTTATACCCTTCCTCCTCGGAGACTCCTAATGTTACTAATTACTCTTCTCAAAGCATTTAGTATTAGACACCACAAAAAATGGTGTTTTCTCAAAGAGCCTGCTGAAGATAAACATCCCGGAGACTCCAACACCTAGATCAATTTGACAAAACCGTCCTGGAAAACTTAATTTGATTATAAATGCTAAGGTCACAGGAAGAAGGAAAAACAGCTATTTAGCATGAAGTGACTGAAATATTTACATAGCTGAAAAATTAAGCAGCATAATGCACAACAGAGAACCTGAAGGACTGGTACTGTTTAGTCCTGACACATGACTCATAGCCTTAAGTGCAGTTATGTGCAAAGCTGAATCAAGTTGTTTTAACATTTTTATTCATGCAATGGAAAAACAACCCAAAACAAACAGAAAAAACAGAAAATCAAATCCTGCCACATGACCAAAGGCAGCAGTTCAACAGTTTACCTGACACAACTCTGCATGTCCAAGACTGTCTCCATTCTCCCCTCGAGGGCATCTAAGGACTGCTGTCTCCTGCCAGCACCAGCCCCATGACTACACTCATGAATCATGAGAGTCTCTTCTCATGATGTGCAAAATCTCTATTGCTTGGCCACTAGCTGCTCTGAGTATGGAGTAAATCTGCTCTTTTGATAGACTAAGCAACCCCAGGCTGGAAACAGGAGGGTTTGTCCATTTGGGATCTTGATTATAGTAAACACAAAATTCAGCTCCCAAAATGTGGCTCATCCCTAACAAAAGGCCACCATTTTGTTTGCAGGTTGTAAGTTCATCACTATGTTCCCCTGTGTCACAAGTAGTCTACCTAGCAGCATTTCTCTTCCATCCTTTTTGCAATATCATTCTCTTGGGAAATTAATTAAAAGCCTACACAGAGACTTGCATTTCAATCTGGACAGTTTTCCTCCCTCCGCCTCCCCCATCTCCACTGTGGACATATGATAAAATTAAAGAAAATTATTTTCAAGAAAAGTCAGATGGGATGCAGCATCCCAAATGTTTATACACTTCAGAATATCATCATAGAACAATTCATTCTTCACTAGTTTCAGTGGTAGAAAGTATAAGGAACACACTACTGGTATCAGAAGCTTACCAAATAAAAATAACAAAGAAAAGGAAGAAAAAGACAGCTCTCTGTATTGTCACAAACATTCAGAAAATTACCAGTAACAATGAAGTCATGTTGCCAGGATAGAGCTGTGCGCTCTCATAGCATATATTCATTTAACAGGCACGGAGCAGCCTGTGACAGCTTACTCAAGAGTCAAGAAACATGTAATGCATCACAAAGTTGTAAGCAACGGTATTATACTACAGGCTAGTAAAAAGGTTATTCATTTACTGCTCATAACACACTGGTTGGATGGCGCTTAGTAGCTCCAATGGAGAAGAATATCTGTTTATATTCTTACAAGATATCAATACTTATAAATTCATGTTAACTGTGCTGTGATCTACCTGAGCATAATGCTTAGTTCTTCTTTTAATTTCAGATAAACACAAAACTGCGTTTATGTACTCAAAGCTGTTTTCCAGGGTAAACCAGCACATTTTCACATGATCTCTACTAGAGAAGAATCCAAGAACAAAAATGAAAACAACATTCCAAACAGAAAATGATTTGTTTGCAGGAATGTCTTTACAGATCCTCAGATTTATTAATAACACATTCCTTTTAGCGTTTACTGCATTTTCCCACCAACTAGACACATCAGCTCCATGCTATAATTAGAAAAAACACACTTTTCAATGTTATATTTCTATATAATTAAGCATATAGAGGGACTTCTTATACTTTTATAAGAAACTGTAAGCAGCAATTACTGTCAGAAGTGACTGCTGTCATTCAAGAAAAAAAGTCACTACATGTTTATACGTGTGTTTGTAAGAGAGAGAAATTGTAATCGGTGCTTTGGGAGGACTCCTTTTAGACTTCACATGGTGTATAGGGCACGAAAAGTAACATGCCCAACAATCAACTGAAAACAAGGGCACAAACGAAATTCCACATTCTTCTGCATTTCATTTCTCTATAATGCCCCACTGCATGACAGTTGCTTTAAAAAATTCACTGTTCTCAAATAAGCACGAGAAAGAAGTGCTGACAACCTCATTGCTGAAGTCTCAAGGAAAAGATGCATCTCCCAAGTTCTTCTGTAAAGCCCAGAACAGCAGTGCAGTCTCCCACACCACCTAACAGGTTTACCATTCGTGCACCAGATTTGCCAGCTTTTAATCTGCACCTGCAGAACAAAATAGTGCCCTGAGATTCAGTTGGACAATTCACTGAGAACAGTGGGACAGCAGAGTGCAAGACTGAAGCTGATGAGGAAGACAGTGCTTATGAGGTGTTCCTGCTGCTGCCACCACAACCTGTGCTAAGACCAAGGTCTTCTCTGGTCTACAGTTTGCAAGAGTCTGAAGAGACCATTCAGAAGTTAGCCTAAAGCAAGAAATACAACTCCTCTCCAGACAGGTTATACATCCTACTTAGTTCCTCTGCCTTTATGTTACTATAGGGATATATCTGGCAGTAATAATTTTTCTGAGACTTTGTCTTATATTCCCCTTAGGCTTTTTTTATTTATATATTTACATTTGAAAAAAAAATGCTGCTAAGGAGGCAGACAGAAAAAGGTTTTTGCACAGAAAATATGTTGTTGCAAAGAAATGTTTAGTCTGCATGAAATGGAAGAATACTTCTTAGGAATCCTTAAGGCAAAAATCAGGAAAGTGGGCTAAAGAGAAGGCACACATGCATATCTCAGCATGTATTTCTGCTGATTAAAGAATATTCTTCTTATTAGGATATAAGTTAAAAGTTCCTGAATCTTATAATAGTATTTAGCTCTATACTCACACTAATGCAGCTTTCCCCAAGCTAAACTAGCGCTCTCATTTGAGAGCACAATAGAAAAAAAAAAATCATTTTGTTATCATGAGAATTAGTTACTCTTAACATGGCTCAGCAGTTCTTGACATTACTTCACCAGTAGAATATTTGAAACCAGACAATTCTAATAAATGCTGCACTACATGGCAAACTACATAAATGAACAAGAATTTGGGAAAAAGCAATTAATATAAGTTGAATTCACAAAAGAATGACAATCTTATATTAAGAAACTTGAATCTAAGCAATTTCATGAGTTTTCCAGCAAAGATCTGGTAATTGTTTTGGTATGTTTTGTTTCATGTTTTGAAAAGTTGTTTCTTTCTTGACTTAATGTGTTCTTGGCCATGTAAATTTTTCATTATACTTTATGATAAGTAATTTTTTATGATAACATTTATTTGTAATCAATTGTGTATTTTGTAGAAGCCGCAAGGATTTGTATAGAACCAAAAATAACTAACGGCAAGAAAACTTCATATGAGCTTGTTTTTATCATGAAAATAAAAGTAAATCAATCCCCAACTGGCAAACAACACAGAGAAAATTAAGAGCTGAAACACTTAAATCTTCTTTTCATATAGCTATGAAAAAATATTGGGTTTTCTTCTAACTGAAAGCTATAAAATATTAAATTTCACTGCAAACTACATATTTGCTCTCACAGTTATTGTTATATTACCTTCAGCTTCTGCATCACATGCAAAAGAAGTGTTAATATGTCAAAAAGTGGATCTATATATTCATGAAAACCTCTAGAAGTGAAATATCAGACACAGTGCAAGACCAAGAACATAACTTCATCAGATATTTTAATCATGATAAAAATTTTCTATTACAATAGAATTCCATTATGTGACTTACAAAACATTTAACTACATTAAGAAAATATTAAAAATTTGGGAGAGAAGAAAAGACCTCACAAGAAGAAATAAGTAAATTCTACATGGCAAAAAATGGGGAAACCCATGACAGTAATCAGTGGCAAAATGCTATACTATTGTGATTTGTGAAGTCACCTTCATTGTGTTTGTTGTATCTAAACATTCCCTAGACTAAAGAAAAAATAAAATTACAAAGCCCAATTCTCAATGAATGTGCCCGGAGAATAACCAACTTCTAAGTACATGGCAGCTACACAACAAACTTTGGAGATGAGCTTACAATCCAAAACATAATTACATACTTTTTGACTCTGAGTTGAAATATTTGCTATTTATATACTTTCAGGTATATTAATAGGCTCCTTGGTTTTGAGGGACTTCCACTTTATCCCTTAGAATAATGCTATAACAGTTGAATTTCTTCCTGCCCCCTTAAGGGACTGAAGTTGTAGGCAGGACTTTCACCTGAAATCTGATGTGCAAGTTCAGTTTCCGCAAAGCCCCTAGCAGAGGAAAAAACAAAATCTGTGGACATAATGTCACTATCCAAAGTGCTTCCTAGCAATAATTCCTTGCAAAAATGTATGCACCTAGTGTAGCAAACATGGCATTCATAAGCAATTCCGTACTTTGTCCAGCTACAAGATGTTACCTCCCACCATCTGAGGAGCAGAACAGATAGCAGTTTCCTGGTGTGTCCTGACACAAGCAGAGAGTTCAAAGTCTGTTTCTCTTCTATCAAGACATTCAGTTTTCTGAGGGGCACACCAGCTGGTTATCCAACCTTTCCAAGAAGATGAATCATGACTGAAATTTAAAAAGCTCATTTAAGAGAAAGTGTCCACACTGAAAGATAGACAAAAGGCACATAGGGCAACCTTGGAGCTCAGACTGGTTTACCACTTGACACCAGACAAAGCTACCTAACCCTGAAAAGCACAGATAAATGCAAAAGCAGAATCTGTACTTCTGTAGTCAGAGACTGGATGAGATCACAAAGTTGACAGTACTAATGCAATCAGAGTGGAAACTCCCAGGATAAACATATAGCAGATGGCTGTAGCAGTAACATACATGCTGCATTCATTCACCCCTCTATTATTAATCCTGAAGTCCCTCTTGACTAAACTGTAATTTTCAGGAAATTACAATGATAATTGTAGATAAATGAACAAAAATTAAACCTAATGCAAATGAACTTCATCCATAAAATATGATTAACATTGGAGCCATGCATTTTTTAAAAAACAGAAAATGCAACTGATCTGTTTCTGCATGCAGACGTAAGCAGATACACAAATATACAAGCACCACAACTGCACAAATGAAATATTGCATGTGATGGTGGCTCTGCACACAACAGGATCCATCACTTCCATCCCATTCTTCTCAAAAATAACCCTTTGGTTGATAGAACTATAATTAGGAGCTGAAGGTTTGTTACTGTGTCAGTTGAATGAATTGATCTGTAACGAAGCTTAAAAAAAAGAACGTGACTTGTAGAGTGAAAAGCGACCAATCTTCAGCGGACTTTGTAGCCAGCAAAACATCTTTCACAGGACAGCTATGAAAGCATTGTGACATCTGCAAACAGAAAGTTCTTTAAAACTAAGCATGTGTTAAAGTAAACTGAAAGCACTGCTATATGTAAATAACCCAATTTCAATCTACTTCAAAAGTTTCCTTTTATGGAGCAGAGAAGGAACACATCTTTTGTATGAGGATCTTATTAAATCACTCAACTTTAATAGCATATGAATTACAACAATAGAATATGTTTTGGTAGTAAAGCTATGTATATATAGGGCAAACCACAGTCTAATAAAAACAGCAAAGCAAAGAGGCTGATAAATCATCAAGTTGATCACTCTGCCTGTGTGTAGAGTGACTATTCTCTCTGACACATTTTCAAGTGCCCTATTTATTCAACGAAATGATTATGCAAGAGCCTGACATGTATCAAATAGTGTGACAGACAGACAGGCAGACACACACATTACTAAGCCCTGTTGAAAAGCCACAATTTGTGGCAGAACCCAATGCTAATCTAACCTCTGTCATTTTCACAGGCAGAGGAATTGATCACAATTATTATTGCAGATACATTCAGGTTTGCTTATTCAGCCTTTCCACCAAAAAGTCCAATGCCTTTTGTGCTGCAGAACTGCATCTTTAAACAGTAGCTTGAATTAACACAGGGAGGCTGACAAAAATACAGCTCTTCCTTCAATTCAGATTTTCTACCGAAACAGGACCGTGAAGCAGCATAGTCAGAAAACAACTGCACTTAATTTGTTACAGAGCTGTCTTTCAAATGAAATAATTAATCAAAAATAAAATATGAGAAAAAATCTCAGAAATATTTCTGATTCTCTCTGAGCACGTTTTATAGATTTCCTATAAACAGAATATCATATGGAGCACCAAACTAACTCTGCTTTTTCAAAAAAATACAAAATTACCTTCTGCTTCTAGCAAACATTACTCTTGTTCTTATTTAGTCTATCTGGATGAAAGAGAAGCAAACAAAACCTATAGCCAGTCTAACTAGGAGAAGGCAGATGCCAACTAAAGCTGTATCACTGCAATACCAGGAAAACCAAACCTAGAATTCTCTCTCAAATTATCATTATTTACATAGGCTGGATTGTTAATAATGGAAAAGATACAAGAGAGAGACTTAAGCACTGAAGACTTACCTGGACACAATCAAGGTCTAGTGGCACCACAAAAACATGTACCAGCAGTTGTGAAGTCATGTCATCAGATACTTGTAAAACACATTCAAAAGTGCTTGAAATACAAACCCACATTGTGTACTTTTTCATGGCACAAGCTTCCAGTGATCCCCTTAAGAAGAAGTTACATGGTATTTGGGAAGAATGATTGTACCTAAAAATTCAGGATCTGGATTATGCATCATTTTACAGCTGAGAAACCCAGGAGCAGATTAAGGTAGTATTCAAATTTGTGAATGGCTTGAGATATGAAGGAAGTTTCACAGATATGAATGTTAATTCTCTATTTGTTTGGGCCCTTCAAAACTTATTCCTATAGCTCACAGGTTTAAGACTGATGAATACTCTGTAAGCTTAAGTGGCTATTCATTTTACTTTCTACAAGAAGAACAAAAAAATAATTTGCTGTTCAATAGTTTTACAGACGCTTGGGTGCAGGCATTTCCAATAAACGCAAGTTTAAACTGTATCGACACAGCTTGATTCAAAGAAGCTGTAAGTCTGCAATCCTCAATGGCATTGGCAACATCATCAGCATTCTACTGAAATCATCAGCATATCTCTACTTCATTCTGGGATATCATTTTCTCCAGTGGTCTGGAAAGCATCTACTACAATGCTTTTTTGGTTAGGAGTTATTATTCTGTATTTGTTCTGTGGTCCTGCCATGACATTCTAGTCAAGACCATGACTTCCTGGGCTAAGTGCACATAAAAAAGTGCAAAGTCTCCTTTCTGAGAATTTTAGCAGTATTCAGTAAATCACGGACAAATCCACTCTGTGCATGGAAATCTTATCCATGCTTCTATTCATCACCACAGGCTACTTAAGACATTCATTCACAGGGAGAACCAGATTTGCAGAGACTTACAAGTATCTAATCACACTAAACACTTTGTCCACATTTCAGTGCCCTGTTACTTCAAGTCTCCAGGGTGTTTCAATTTTTCCCTGTCAAAGTTTGCAAGTCCTACATATCAAAATTTCTAGCCCTCTCAGGATCCAAAAATCCTAAAACACCTCTCTAAGGTAGCCTCAGTTCTAAGGGAAGTGCACAGAAGACAAGTAAGTCCCCACAATCCTCTGACTCTGAAACAGGTTGTATTCATCCAGCACTGATACCCAAAAGTAGCCGGGAGAAATAAGAAAAGCATGTCTCTGTGTCCTGCTGAGCCCAACTTTCAGCTTGGATGTAGCAGGCAAAGGTACAATTCCCCGTTCTGCCTGACTTGGAACATATGCACTAGAAATGCTACAGAATTTATGATTCTGCATAGAAATGAGGATTCTGCTTGTTGCATCTCCCACAGAGCAGGAAGAAATCTAAAAATAGAGCAACTGAGTAAATCATACAGATTGATTTTGGCAAAGACAGACTTAACCCCAGCAAGGCTCTCTGTAGGAGAACTACAAGACAGGAAAAAAACTGCTTTCTTATTAACCAAAGCAGACTGAGAGACCCAGGAAGAAAGGATCAGGCAAGGGAAAAAGTTAAACTGCCAGTAAAATTTAAATCTGAAAAAGAGCTTCTACATAAGGAAGCAAAGAGTATCATAAAAATATTCTCTCAAATTCTTACTTTTTTTTATTCTCTTCCTATTAAGTAGTCCAATATTGAAGTGCTTAATTACAGTTCTGTGTCTGAGATAACAGCCATCCATCTACATTGCAACCTGACAACCCCCAGTACAAGCCAGTGCACCCCTCAAAACACAAATACGGGATATTTAGATGTTCAGATGCCCTTTCACAAGTCATTTCTAGCATGACTGACTCTAGTACTAGACTACTATGTGACTCTTTCATCACCATCATTTGCAGTTGTTAGACTAGATTCAACAAATAACTACTAACACTACTAACAGACAATAAAGAACATGGGAGAACAATTTAACCACTTCTGATAACATTCCTCTTTATGGAAGACAAGAACTAAAGCCATACACTTTTTAAGCTCTCAATACCAAAAATCCCTGAATGTTAGAAGTATCAATACCTGATTACTGGCAGCTGATATCTCCTTACCAAGCAGTGCTCCAAGACAGCGGAATGGAAGGCGCGCTGATCTCCACAGTCGGCGTGGGTGCCGCTTCTGTGCCAAAATCCACTCCCAACACTGCCTACATGAATGCTGCTTCATCCTATGCTTTTTCCATCAATGGCCTATTTCATAAAAGTCTTATGACCTCATAGCTTCTGTTTTAAAATATGGCTATAATCCCCAGAATAAACTAGACACAAACAGATTAATTACTCTGAAATACTGCATTTTACCCAAATCTAAGAAAAACCCAAATTTAGAACACAAGATCGCTTAAAAAATTGCTTCCTAAAGCTAGAGGCTAACAATAGAGTTCTCATATTTAGTAATATGGGAGGAGAAAAATNCCTATGCTTTTTCCATCAATGGCCTATTTCATAAAAGTCTTATGACCTCATAGCTTCTGTTTTAAAATATGGCTATAATCCCCAGAATAAACTAGACACAAACAGATTAATTACTCTGAAATACTGCATTTTACCCAAATCTAAGAAAAACCCAAATTTAGAACACAAGATCGCTTAAAAAATTGCTTCCTAAAGCTAGAGGCTAACAATAGAGTTCTCATATTTAGTAATATGGGAGGAGAAAAAAAAAGGAGGAGAAAAATGATCAATTTTCAAACACCTTTTAACGTAGTCATGTAATTTTAACAAAGCAAGCCACTAAATATGTTTTCTTTCAATCACAGTGCACTATTAGGAAGAGCTACATTTCCTTTCTTCAGACCTCTGAACTGCAACTAATTTTCTTTCATTATAGTGTTGCTGTTCACATGCAAGATGAATAAATACCAAATTTCACTGAATTATCCCCCTTTCAGATACAAATCCATTGTGAACTGAGTAGAAATAGTTTCCCTAATTAGAACACTTTCTGAGCCAGTTGCAACAGTTCAGAAATGGCACAGTGAAAATCTAAATAATAAAAATATGTTTCATTGGGCAGAATAACTCAAGTTTTCCTGCATTCTCAGCCAGGCAAGATCAGGTATAAGAGCACTTAGCTGTGACCAACAGCACCTACGGTAACAACAATTATGATTTATGTGTCAACATCAAAAATTAGTTAAATACTCAGAAGTAAACAAACAAAACAAACCCTGGTTTGAATAAATAATATACAAAAGCTAGCTGATTAACAGACCACAATGTGGATTCATGACCTGTATTTTAAAAAGGTGCAGCTAACCTTTTTAGAGCCATAGAATCATTAAGGTTGAAAAAGACCTCTAAGATCATGGAGACCAATCATTAACCCAGGACTACCAAACCTACCACTAATCTTATGTCTCTGAGCACCACATCCACGTCTTTTGAACACCTCCAGGTATGGTGACTCCACCACATCCCTGGACAGCCTGTTCCAATGTTTGACCAGCCCTTGGGTGAAGATATTTATCCTAACATCCAGTATAATTTCTCATCCAGTATATGTTGCAACTTGTGTCCTATTGTTTGTTAACCGGGAGAAGAGACTGACCCCCACCTGGCTACAGCCTCTTCATCACTGCTATACCTGACAAGAGGAAAAGAGATCGAGAGGTGGTGTCTGCCCTGAAAGCCCTTCTGCAAGCCATGGGTGCAATGGCAGCAGGGGATCACCTCTGTTTCTCTTTCCTTCAGTAGCCCACAGAGAGCCTCCTGGCCACTATGAATGCTCCAATTTCATCTCTNGCAATAACAGATGTTCTTGTAGATACGTATTTCACCTGGAGACATTTGTGTGCTTCAGTGCTTAAAACAGATGCATTGGATGGGCAAATTCATGCTTTGTGACCTGTGCCAACTCACCTAGTCTTACTTCTGCAAGGACACTGGAAAGTTTGGACAAATCATCTGCCAATCAAATCCAGACCCTCAGTAGATTTATCTACATTAAGAAGGAAAGTAACTAATGAAAGGAAATTCTGCTACCCAATATGGAAAAGAAGGTGTGTTACAATTTTTCTTCAGCCAGTTATGCAGTTAGTAATGGAGACTCTCAAACAATGAGATAAATAATAGAGAATTTATCCTGTAAGAACTATCCTGTAAGTAGTCACTTGAATTCCCCAAAGGCAAATATTGGTGGAGAATTGTCAGCTGTCAGAGCATTAAGCACGAATTTAGGCCCAAAGTACAGCCAGAAGTGTTTTAGATTCAAATAATTACAAATAAATTTGTCATAAAAATTTGCCTTGAACAGAGTAACCTTTATTGTATGCTAACAACATATAAACACTTGTAGATATTTCCAGAACACAAAAATACGACTGGAAATTTAACTTCAATAATCTTTTGAATGGATAAATAATCTTTTACGTCCCTTAACCCTCTCATCATAGGTTGCAATAAATCATGAAGTTAATTCTTTTTGCACTTTTTAAAGGCAAGGCTGTATTCTCAACTAAAGCACATAACAATTGTTCTAGTGTATTATCATGTAGTTTTGAGGGGGGAAAAAAGGAGGGTCTGAGATAACATTTTCATGACTTTCTACTTCTTCAAAAGTAGTGACTANGCCCCTGGGTAAAGAAATTTATCCTAACATCCAGTATAATTTGTCATCCAGTATATGTTGCAACTTGTGTCCTATCGTTTGTTAACCGGGAAAAGAGACTGACCCCCACCTGGCTACAGCCTCTTCATCACTGCTATACCTGACAAGAGGAAAAGAGATCGAGAGGTGGTGTCTGCCCTGAAAGCCCTTCTGCAAGCCATGGGTGCAATGGCAGCAGGGGATCACCTCTCTTTCTCTTTCCTTCAGTAGCCCACAGAGAGCCTCCTGGCCACTATGAATGCTCCAATTTCATCTCTACTTTCTGCCCAACACTCCTTGTTTGTTTGTCTGACAGAATNCCAAGACAGCGGAATGGAAGGCGCGCTGATCTCCACAGTCGGCGTGGGTGCCGCTTCTGTGCCAAAATCCACTCCCAACACTGCCTACATGAATGCTGCTTCATCCTATGCTTTTTCCATCAATGGCCTATTTCATAAAAGTCTTATGACCTCATAGCTTCTGTTTTAAAATATGGCTATAATCCCCAGAATAAACTAGACACAAACAGATTAATTACTCTGAAATACTGCATTTTACCCAAATCTAAGAAAAACCCAAATTTAGAACACAAGATCGCTTAAAAAATTGCTTCCTAAAGCTAGAGGCTAACAATAGAGTTCTCATATTTAGTAATATGGGAGGAGAAAAATGATCAATTTTCAAACACCTTTTAACGTAGTCATGTAATTTTAACAAAGCAAGCCACTAAATATGTTTTCTTTCAATCACAGTGCACTACTAGGAAGAGCTACATTTCCTTTCTTCAGACCTCTGAACTGCAACTAATTTCCTTTCATTATAGTGTTGCTGTTCACATGCAAGATGAATAAATACCAAATTTCACTGAATTATCCCCCTTTCAGATACAAATCCATTGTGAACTGAGTAGAAATAGTTTCCCTAATTAGAACACTTTCTGAGCCAGTTGCAACAGTTCAGAAATGGCACAGTGAAAATCTAAATAATAAAAATATGTTTCATTGGGCAGAATAACTCAAGTTTTCCTGCATTCTCAGCCAGGCAAGATCAGGTATAAGAGCACTTAGCTGTGACCAACAGCACCTACGGTAACAACAATTATGATTTATGTGTCAACATCAAAAATGAGTTAAATACTCAGAAATAAACAAAACAAACCCTGGTTTGAATAAATAATATACAAAAGCTAGCTGATTAACAGACCACAATGTGGATTCATGACCTGTATTTTAAAAAGGTGCAGCTAACCTTTTTAGAGCCATAGAATCATTAAGGTTGAAAAAGACCTCTAAGATCATGGAGACCAATCATTAACCCAGGACTACCAAACCTACCACTAATCTTATGTCTCTGAGCACCACATCCACGTCTTTTGAACACCTCCAGGTATGGTGACTCCACCACATCCCTGGACAGCCTGTTCCAATGTTTGACCAGCCCTTGGGTGAAGATATTTATCCTAACATCCAGTATAATTTGTCATCCAGTATATGTTGCAACTTGTGTCCTATCGTTTGTTAACCGGGAAAAGAGACTGACCCCCACCTGGCTACAGCCTCTTCATCACTGCTATACCTGACAAGAGGAAAAGAGATCGAGAGGTGGTGTCTGCCCTGAAAGCCCTTCTGCAAGCCATGGGTGCAATGGCAGCAGGGGATCACCTCTCTTTCTCTTTCCTTCAGTAGCCCACAGAGAGCCTCCTGGCCACTATGAATGCTCCAATTTCATCTCTACTTTCTGCCCAACACTCCTTGTTTGTTTGTCTGACAGAATTACAAACCCCAGATTTCATTTTCCAACTTTGCAATTTTCTTCCCATTGTGCAGCATCCTAGTGGGCTCTCCTGCTGGAATTGGATTTTCCACCTCTTTTGAGCTATGGGGGGGCAGGTAAGCACCCTGCTTCCCTGTAGTCCCAAGGAACAGCAACAGGAATTAATCACATTCACTCTGTCAATTCCTTATTTCTACTCTATTAATGAGATCACAGTAAAGGAACATCTTACTGTGGTGGTTTGGCAATCATAACAGTTATGAAAATCCCTGCTTTTGAAATGATGCAGAACACTAAATCAACAACTGAAATGACAAAAGTTCAAAATTATTTTTCTTAAAGGAACCTATCCTTGTGATAGTCTGAATCACTTAAATTAGAGAGGGGAAAAAGAATGTGAAATAAGGGGAAAATAGCATTCATTCCTAATAGAAGTATCTCCCCAGATGGAAGTGTTTCAGATAATTAGTTAGCATATGAAATTATACCCTAATTAAGTCCAAACTAGAACAAATCTTACTTTTAAGTGACTTTTGTTCATTTTTTTCCTGTTCTTTTGGCTTTTTGTTGTTTTATGTTGGGTTTGTTTCTGAGGGTTTTTTAATCATAAACAATCCTTGCTTTTAGTTTTGTTTATTTACTTTTCTAGTGGTTAGGCATTCAACCCAACTACAGGCTACAAAGCTAACCGAGGCATACCCAGTTCCAGTGGAGCTTTATCATTTCCTTACTGGGAGGAACTAGAGAACAACATAATCTTTACAGTAATAGACATTCAGGGATAGTTGTTTGGCCTGGCAAATGCCACAAAAAAAGTAGCTAAGAACTATTGTTCACTTTGACTGTATTTCATTCAAAAGCAAAAATGCAGACAAATGTTTTAGTCGCACCGGTTTAGCTTGCAATATGTGGACCAAATGTTTGCTACATAAACACTTGAAATTCCATGTAAATCAAGTTAATCACATGCTGACAGGAATAACTGTTAATTTCCCATTTTTGTTTGGTTGGATTTTTTTCTTTAAGTTTTTAAAACTGCTGTCTTAAGAAGCCTGACAAGTAGTTACAGGAAACAAAAGCAATGTAACTGGAAAATGAACCATACATAAACTCACTAGACCTCCATCTCCAAAAGGCTAAAAGCAGGTGAGGATTTCTAATATGAATTACAGGGCACACACACACAAAAGATTGATTTCTGACAATATATTTCATCTTGGTAACTTCAACTGTTATTAAAAGACAAATGTGCAATAACAAATGTTCTTGTAGATACGTATTTCACCTGGAGACATTTGTGTGCTTCAGTGCTTAAAACAGATGCATTGGATGGGCAAATTCATGCTTTGTGACCTGTGCCAACTCACCTAGTCTTACTTCTGCAAGGACACTGGAAAGTTTGGACAAATCATCTGCCAATCAAATCCAGACCCTCAGTAGATTTATCTACATTAAGAAGGAAAGTAACTAATGAAAGGAAATTCTGCTACCCAATATGGAAAAGAAGGTGTGTTACAATTTTTCTTCAGCAAGTTATGCAGTTAGTAATGGAGACTCTCAAACAATGAGATAAATAATGGAGAATTTATCCTGTAAGAACTATCCTGTAAGTAGTCACTTGAATTCCCCAAAGGCAAATATTGGTGGAGAATTGTCAGCTGTCAGAGCATTAAGCACGAATTTAGGCCCAAAGTACAGCCAGAAGTGTTTTAGATTCAAATAATTACAAATAAATTTGTCATAAAAATTTGCCTTGAACAGAGTAACCTTTATTGTATGCTAACAACATATAAACACTTGTAGATATTTCCAGAACACAAAAATACGACTGGAAATTTAACTTCAATAATCTTTTGAATGGATAAATAATCTTTTACGTCCCTTAACCCTCTCATCATAGGTTGCAATAAATCATGAAGTTAATTCTTTTTGCACTTTTTAAAGGCAAGGCTGTATTCTCAACTAAAGCACATAACAATTGTTCTAGTGTATTATCATGTAGTTTTGAGGGGGGAAAAAAGGAGGGTCTGAGATAACATTTTCATGACTTTCTACTTCTTCAAAAGTAGTGACTAGAGTTCTGATTTAATATGTAAGACAGCCTTGATGAACATGTGGTTCTAAGTTGAAATGGTGGTGTTGGTGGGGTTTCGTTTTAAATACCACCAGAAGACCAGGGAGAAGAAGAAAAGCCAAACAAATTTTAAATCCCTGAGGGTGTGGAATACACGTATATTTAATAATTTAATTTAATATTCAAAGATGAGACATAGGTCAATACACCATGCTATAGAGAGAGAAAAGGCAGTGGCTGCAGAAACCTTTTTTTTCCCACCCTGTTTAGCTTCAAACCTTGATATAATAGATTATTAGTCATTTAATTAAAATGTTTGGGATATTTCTATGATAAGTAATCCTTTCTGTAGGATTTCAACAGTGAGCATCTGTGCTGTGATAGACCTATGCACATTATCTATCTTGCAGTACTAAACTGAAAGAATATTTAAAAATATAGTAAGTCTCGACTAATGTTTAAATTGAAAACACAAACATGGGTGTATTGGTTGGTATCACAGTCACCTGGGCCAATTGCTATTCTCTAGTGCAGAGGGTGAAGTGCTCTGTGTTGTAATTCTCTGTTTAGAGCTGTCTCACAAATTTTGAATATTTTACTATCAAGTGTGCAGCAGGAATATCTGGCATTTGAAAAAGACTGGTCAAAAAGCATAATTTTTTAATTCAAGAAAATTTTCTGCTGATTGATCTTCTATAGCTTCTATAAAATTTAAGAAATGGAATCTTGTGGCCCCAAAACATCTGCATTGCTTTAAAGTTTGAAGTTCGTATGCAGTCCAGTGAGTCATTATACCACAAATTAAGCAGAACCTTATTCAGTACATGTACATATATCACAGCATCCAGGTGATACTTGTTCTGTCCATTCACATTTATTTTCAGTTATCTTTAATTCTCAAAACAGCCATTTAAACAAGGGTTGAGGAACTTGCCTTTACCCCACATCAGAAATCAAAATTCTTCCTAACAGAGGTAAAGATAATAGGTAACGTCATTTCTCACTGATCACAGTTGATAGATTAGTGAATGCCTTGGAAATTTTTCTGAAATTTTTGCTGTGCCCTCTGTCTGGTGAGATAGTCAGATAAGGATGTTGTCATAGCCAAAAAGCATAACAATGCCAAGGGGAAAAACAAGCCTGAATATAACATTTGACAACTGAAGTCACAGTAACTTCTAAAGACACTGTGCAAGATACCTTGTGCAGTGAAGACAAGAAACATCCAGTCACATCCCTTGCTGAGCTCTGCAGCACACTCCTGTTCTGGAGCTGAGATGGGCAAAGGCAGCACCACATTGAAGAATCTCATCTCCAGCCCAGAGGAGTGCAGGAGTTTCCATAAGAAGAAGATATAACATTAAGGACTATTCAAAGAAAACTAACTTGTTTGTGAATGATTCTTCTAACCTTAATTCCACTCACTACAGAACTTCGGCAAAGAAAAAAATTAGTCCAAAGTGCACGTGACTATGGAAATGTTACAGTTCTGCTGAAGAAAACAACATTAGCTGTGCTCTTTCACACATGCTTGAAGTTTCACACCTAGTTTTCATAAAGACAAAACTTGTCTGCCTTCTCGTTTCAATTAACCCTGAATACATCTTTCACTTTTCTAAAAGGTGAAAGCATCATATTTATTTCTGAATAAGCATACCTGACAAGAATATTAAAGACCTGTTATGTCTTATTCAGGAAGCAGAAATCAATCCAAAGTAAGTGATCCTTCAGGAAAAAAAAAAAAAAAAAAAACCAAGGAAAATAACTACTCTTTTAAAATGCAGATTTACATTGCAAAGTGGGGAGGTTGGTTACAAACGTGACACACCAATGATCCTGAAGAGTTATTTAAAATACTTTTTTAGTCTAGCACTCAGACTTCAAATGTCAAAGCTAAACATGATTTTCCACACCAGGAAGCTTTTCTTATGCTGACTCATTATTTGATGCATTAGTATACGATATGGGTAAGCACTGAAAGTGACTTAGAGGCATTTATTAAATCACCATGGTTTCAACAAATTCCTAGGTAAGGCAGTGATCGCATAAGAAGTAGTCTCCTGGGAAATAAAAACCACTTTAAGCATCCTTTTCTTTGGGCGTCTTTAGCAATTGGTGAGGTTTGATCAGATGGTGGTGGGGAAAGTCTAAATTGCAGACGAAGTTACATGAAGAACACCAAGAACATCACGTATATTGTTTCTTCTACCTTCATGTGAAACAGTGTTACGATCTGGAGTAGCAGAGTGCACCAAGATCTGCTGCTAGTACTTCTACTGCTCTAATAGTAGTAGCCAAAAAATTTAAAATGTTAGCAATTACTGTTAGATTCCTCTAACTAATACAGTCTCCTTGTTAAAAGATGAAAGCCATCTTCTTTTGCTGAGTAATATACATAATTTGAAACTAGAGTCTACCTTTTATGCTTCAGTTTCACGTTGAACAGGTATGTATTATCCAAGATCAATACAATTCAAGGCTGAGAAAGGCCAGATTGGGTCCTCTAGTCTGGCTTAGTGTATAATGGCCCATATAATGTGGACCATCATGGTTGATCTGGGACTGAAACCAAGAACCTGTGACAGACCTGTGACTTTGAAAAATGTATCCAAACTTGACCCAACAAGGCACATATACACAGATGTTCAGTTCACTTCCATGGTTTACTTTATTGACAAGAACAAAATTTAAACAAAATGCAGAAGTCATAGGAATTGAGTCCACAGGCAGTGAAAATAAATTTTAGAAATTGTTCATGAAGTAAAATGGAAGAGAATATTTGCCACTTGAAGCTTTGGACTACCTTATCCTTATGCTCAGAGCACACAAAGAAGCACATTAACGCAGCCAACAGTATCTACTTTGGACCCTAAAGTGAAAATACTATAGAACATTTCTGAAGGGACTCAGTGGTTTCCTTCCCTTGGAACAGCTCAGCTCTGCAGCATAAACAAACATTTTCATTTCAGATCACTATATCTGACTTACTCCTTTTCACGTCTTAGTTGCTGTAGAAAGTAAAAATCATAATGAACAATGCCTACCATTGCTGAAATTATTAATTGCATTCCTATTTTAATTTTCCAATATTGCCTCAAATAAAATGTGAATACATTTTGCTTTAATCTGTGTGTGAAAAATAGCTTATGAATAATTCATTCAATGATAACTCCTCTAATCAGAGAATTATTTAAATACTTTTACTAGTGTTAGACTAACTCTGTTCATTATTGCTTCACTAAATTCCATGAAGAAAAATGCCAAAATTTCTCCAAACTATTATTAGCAAGTAAAATTATTCTTCCACCACAATTTCCTACTCAAGGGAAGAAAACAAAATTCACTCTGGTTTCACAGAATTTTCCTACCACTATACAAATACAGACATATAAATAAATAAATATGTAACTCTGGGGAAGAATGGGAGGTCTCTTGACAAAATTAAGGATTGAAACTCAATGGAAGAGATGCATCCCCAATCCATTTTTGTCCAAACAAACCCCAAGCTTTTGTACACACATCTTCCAAATGTGGTTTTGAAAGTTTACCCCTTGCAGCATACCTGGCAGCAGCTGAAAATGATAAGTGCTCCAAATCAATTTCCTGTAATCACAACTGTGACCTCCCTGCTCCTGTCCTCCAGGAAAGATTGTGAGGCACACACCATGTGAGAAAAACTGAAACCAAATTGATTATTCATTTGTATTATCATCATCCCCTCCTGGAACAAATGAGAAGAGGCTTCCATTATATAGCAGACTTCTGTATCACAAAATCCTGGGTTTTCTACTTTGCATTTTTCAGATTCATTTTTATCCGTTTTTACTTCATCTTGTGCAAGCCTTATTGTCTTCCTTTTTAACTGCAATTATCACTTTTCAATACTAATCCTTTCCCAAGCAGCCTAGATTTTCACCCCTTTGTACTGATCCAGATTCCTCAACATTTGATCCGGCAACTGGCTTATTTTACTCTCTAATCCCTCATTTGCCACCTCTGCATACAACCTGGATCTTTCCCTACCTAAACAACTCATTTCTATGCTCATTACCTTTTCCTTTGTAGTTTTTACTTCAGCCTCTCTAGTTCATAGGATTACCAATTCCTTTTCTGTCTAATAAACCTTGTTCTTTTCTTGTTTTATCTAATCTTATTTTCTCAAAATATATTTTAAGCGTTCTTCTTCTCTTATTTAATTCATGTTTAATACTCAGGCTTTAGCCGAATACTTTGAGTTGTTGCTTTATATGGTTTAACAAAGAGAATCAATGATAATCAAAAAGCATACCAAAATACACAAATGAGAAGTATAAAAAGATTTGTTCCAGTGGGATGAATGCACATATATAACACTGCTAAACTATACTGTCTTTCTACTGAGTTCTGATGTACCTTTGTCTGTAGTGGTAAACAAAATAGGAAAAAAAAGCTTCCTTCCTACAGGGCTTTATAAGCATAGACAGGAGGAGTGGAGTTTCAAATGCCGATCATCAAGTTAAAATTAGGGTTGCGAAAGGGTTGCAAAATAAAAATGCAAGGGTTGTGAAATAAAAACGTTTCAGTCAACCACAGCATCTGGCCAGATGCTCAAAATCTGGCCAGCATCACCAGACACAGACAGTCTGAATCCTGCCACGGCCAAGATTTTTAAGTTCCAAAGACAACTTGATGCATTCCTTTAGACTTC
The DNA here is from genome assembly GCA_013398055.1 of Ifrita kowaldi. NCBI lineage: Eukaryota > Metazoa > Chordata > Aves > Passeriformes > Cinclosomatidae > Ifrita > Ifrita kowaldi. Next base: position 69,428 of record VZRS01001069.1, read on the forward strand.
ACTGATATTTCTCCCTAAATATAGCTTCTGTTTGAATGGGGAAAAAAAAAAAAAAACACACAGAAAAAAGATGCAAAGAGAGAACACAGAACAGCTCGATCAGACAAAGAAGCATTTATTTCTTTAATTCTAATAAATATTTTATAGACAGATATCTTCTATAGACACAGAAGAGCTTTGTCCATTTTCCTGGCACCGATGGCTTTAAAAAGACAGTGATGATTCTCCACCTTTGGGCAGAGAGGCATGGACTGGTGATGCAGGGACATTCACATGCCAGATCCCACATCTGGGCAACAGCTCCCAGGGTATGATTTTTGCTCACAGGAGCTGGAGGGCCCAGAGGCCTGCAGGAAGCTGCACACTGCTGATGTGACCCTGGCCAAGACAGAGCTGGCGCACGGAGCCAGGCTCCCACAGCCCGGGAGATGGTGTGAGAGCTGGCTGTTCCACTCCAGCTCCTTCACAGACAGCTCCTTTGTGAGCGATAGAGCTAACACAGCCTCAGTTCCCTCAAGAATACTGTCAGTGTTTCCCTGTGTGTTTATATCCCAAATATTTCCAGTTTACACAAGATATAAATAGGCATTGCTGCAGAAGAGCCCTGGTGCGGTTTTATGTTTGTGACATCTGGCTCAACTAGAAGTTTATACCACTGAACAGATATTTCTTCAAAGACAAGTCTTTAAAAGTGAACTATCCAATACACACTGTACTTGGATTACATTCATTCGTAACATCTGCAGTGATAAAAACATCCAGAAAGCAGAACAGATCGCAAGGATTTAAACCTACTTTACTGTTAGTTTTACGCTTTTACAGTTTCATGCAAAAAGCTCTGAATAGCCAAACCAATGGGGTAAAAGAGGTTAATAGGACTGATTTGTCAAACTACATCAACTTCTGTAATGTTGAAGCAATAGATTTTTTTTCCTCAGAAATGTAAGGATTACTATCAGATATCTAGAGGGCAAGTACCAAGACACAGAAGTACGTGAACCCTTATCAGACCATCTTTAATGCACAGTATTGTTAGAAATAATGTAATTAAGGATAGTAATAGGGATTTCTTTCAAATAAATTAGGCTAATTATACTATCATTTTAAAATTATAATTAAATATTCAATTATAAGAAACACAAAGGAGATTGAACAATTACATGGCATGTCTCTGTCATGGTGAATATGTTTTAAATTAACATAGCAGCTCATTATAACCAGCTGATTTTATCCAACTACATATGACAGTTTTACTAGGTGCTTCCACTAACATTTAAACCAAACTCAATGTACAGTGCTATGAAGGGAGACACTTCCATCCCATTTGCTTATGCTAATGATCTTGTTCAAAGAACTCACGTAAATACATTCGAATATATGAAAATGGGGAAATCCTCTTTCTTTTGCACTATTCTTTACTCAGCTTTTTCCCACAGAGCTCATTTACAGTGCAGCTCCCCAGAGTCTATAGGACTCCTAGTCTTATAGATTGTCTGCCAGTGAACAAATGGCAAACCCCTTCTTAAGAGTGGCACAAGGCAAGCAGGGACTTCTTAGAAAGGCTTCATCACCAGAAGTGGAGACAGTCCTGTACTACCTAGCCTGCCTACGTCACTGTTCAGGGAAATTCCTTAAATCTGCTCTGAAGGATATTTATCCAAATATTGTTTGATGGTTAAGAACTACTTGGGACCTAAGGTTAAGTGGTTCCAGAATAAACATGCATTATGCAAAGAGTTCAGTTTAGAACTTCGCCTTCCCCTTCTTAAATAAAAGGAGTTCAAGCAAGCTGCAAGTGGTTGAAAGTTTATCCTATTAATTTCCTTCCTCATCCATCCCTAAATACATTATAACTATGTTACTACATGTTTTTGGAAACATATTAAGTAGAATGGAAGGAAAATTAAGCTTATTTAAAATTTAAAAGAAAAAAATTTAAAATAATTTATAAAAAAAACCCACCCACCTGCATTATCACTTACTAAAAGCCTCTCTTACATGGTAGGAGCAATTTGATATACAAAGTAGGAGTAAATATAAGCTTTTATTTTTTGGCCAGTTTCTCAGAAGTTAAACTAACTTTTTGAAAGTCATTTGAAGTACTGTATGCAGGAAATCCCTAAAGCCTCAGTTCAAACACTACTTGAATCATAAGTCAACTCAGAAAGTAAAGAGAAATTGAAATTGATAATGAAATGTCTGTTTACTTCGGGTAAGGTAATCTAGAAACTGCAGATTTCCCTCTAACGTCTTCTTTTCTTCATGCAAATTCTAAAAAGTTCTATTTAATGTTTTAAACAGAGGCTATATTCCACTTAAATACAGATGAATTCTATGTACAAGATAAAGGAAAACATGAAGATAATTTAATTTATATAGCCTAGTTTAATGAAAAAGCCTCTACAAAACCCCACCAATTTAGATGCTCAGTGATAGGTAAGACATCAGCCATTGTAAGTAGACTCATGTATTGCCACTATATGATCTTCAAGAAAGATCAAGTCCTCCTCATACCTGTTGTTATCATTCTCAAGAGACAAACCACAGTTAGTAACATTACAATCAAATTAACATTAAATTGCATGCAAAGACAATATCAGAAACTTATTGGGGAAGAAACAAAGCCACACACTTGTACCTATGAGAGCAGCATAAGCTCTTCACAACTTCTCAGCTTACAGAACTTGCAGTTGCATCTGGCTATACTGTCCAACATCCGTACCCTCTTAGAGTACTCCTTTGAAAACAGAGGCTCCCAACTTGAGACTACAAATGGTACTACCTATAATTTCTGTACAGTTCAAGCTGTTGCTTCTCTCATACTACCTTATTTAATTGGCTGCCAAATATATTCTTTCACCTCATCTTAAGTGACTGAAGCAAATGGTCAGAGTTCTCCCCAAAGCAGACAAATCTGAATACTGTGCAAAGAGCTGACTTGTACGTTTTCACACCGTAGATAATACTGGCCTGTGCCTTTCAGCAGCTAGGGTGCCACGCCCTCAGACATCACAACCCATAGCTAGGCTGCCCTCATATCTCACATTTCTAATGTTGCTTCATTTACCAGAACAGGTATCCTGTAGTGTTCACACACATCAGAACCCCGGGTTTCCAACCCACCCAAATCAGCTATTAGCAGAACTTTTGAGGTTAACAGGAAGTTAAATGTAGTGGAGAACAAGTGATTTTACCTGTCCTAATACTATGAAATAGGTGCTCTTGTCCTTTAATCTGTGGTACAATTTAACACCTAAGCAACAGCTCCAGGGCTAACTCACCAAGCCTTGAAGAACATCCAAATCTGCTGTGAAATTGCTCAGAGAATCTAGGGAAGACCTTGAAAAAACCCTTGTAAGAAGCAAGCCACCAACCAGAAAAAGGGAAATCCAGGTGGTGGAGCTACTCAGGAAGGTTCAAGCAAAAGGGCTCTCCCTTTTGAGATTCACAGGGAATGTGTATTATTGATTCCTCCAAAACTGTCTTTTCCATACAGCTTTTGCTGTCCTTCCTTACATTCTCATGTGAGTGACACTTCAAGAGAAAGTTAGAGGAATTTTCCTTTTCCCAAGTTCACCACTGTTTTGTCTATACACATGGACATCACATCAGATAAACAGAAACAAAACCTTTACAGGGAAGGTATTTAACAAACCTGTTGTCAGGCCCTATCAGATCACTTTGTTACCACTTTATCATTTGTTACCAATGCACCCCCGTCTCCAGATGATAGGAACATTTGCTAGCCAACAAATTAAAGCAAATTAATTATGATGAAGATGCCAAGACTGACCTTTTCACAGCTGCTCTCTCACTCCCTAACATCCGTGATATGCTTGGAAGTCAAATATGAAGCGGTGTTACTTGCAACTCAATGAGCTAACAACTGATAATATTATATGTTCTGGATTGTAACTTTTCCCTAAAGTAAAAAGAAATACCCAGGCCTTACAAATAAAAATAAATAAATAAGCGAAAGGCTCACTAAACAGTCTCATGTAGGAAACAAGAACTTCCATGCACTGCCTTCTTTACAGAGTTGCGCAGCAATACCCACTAAGGCATTTAGTGAAATTTGGTATTAAACCGATCACATTAAATTACAGCACTGGGGCAGGGGGGAATGGGGAATTAAGAGAGAAGGTTAGGAAGGTGGTATCTTCACCTGGAAGAGGTATTTTCCCCACTTCCAGCCCTTTCAAGGTATGATATGTGCACATAACACAGTCTTGCAGATGAATGAGATCACACACATGACCTGTGAAGCCATCTAGTTTTACTTCTGGCAAGAGAAGTCTGCTGTGTATCAGGTTCATAATAAGCACCAACAAGGATGCTGCCTAGGGGATAAGCGCTCTCTCTTGGGCCAGTTGGGAATGGGATGGACTAGAAGGTCTCACAGAAATATGTTTATTCTCTGCCTAACAACAGAGGTTAACAGTGCCAGACATTTCTTATTCTAAGGCTGAGACTTCTCACAGCCACCTGCCTGGTACTAACCTACCAGTAGTAAGGAGAGAGCACACCTTGTACCCTTCCTTTCATCCTCTCTGCTCTCTCCAGGAACATACAAGTCACAGCAAGAGAATGCAAGGCCAAGAAGGACAGCTACACTCTGCTGACTTCTGTACTCCCTTCCTGCCTCTTCAGATAATGATAGGTAGGAACAGTTCAAGAGCTTGTTGACAAACTAGATCAAGAGGGGTCAGTCCATGTACATGCAACCATTCAATCTGTGTAACCCTCAAGCTTTATCTCCACATTTTCACAGACCCACAGAATCAGCTAGGTTGGAAAAGACCTTTGAGATCATAAAGCAACACAAGCAACCATGCATTTGAAAGAGATAGCCAGCCACCAGTCCACACTGTTTTCAGGCCTGCCTTGCTCAACTAGGAAGATAATATGAGGTTTTGTATTCACTCTGTGTGAAGTGCCATATTCTAGCCAGTGGATGCTTTTATTTGGTCCTGCTTTGTTACAAACAAGCACAATTTGCATTTTCAGAAAGTAAGCACTATCTTCAGCCATCTCTTAGCTACACCTCTGTTATCCCACGGAAAGAACGGTTAGACCGTTTTTTCAACAGTTAGAACTGACAGTTCCCAACCTGGTCTTAAGCCATTGGAATGAGGTATCTCAAGAAAAATACAGTTTATGCTAATATCTTCTCCTGTTTAACAGCTTGAATGAGGCCGTTTCATCTGAACGGAGCACACAGTCATGCAGCAAATAAGGCAGGTATATGCTGTACCATCACACTTGTATTAGAAAAACCCAACTGAACAAGATATCAGCAAAACCAGATTTTCTGTGGGCAGAAGAGGGAAGGAGGGCGACAAAAGTTATTGCTCTCTGAAGAAAATTGGAGCACAAAAATGTTTAATATGTCTCAGTTAAATCTGAAAAGGAAAATGCAATAGCTTTGCTTCCCATGGACTGCATTTTTCATCCACTTTGTATTTCCCAGGAAAGTCAGTTGGACTCTTTCCACAGACTTCACAGAGAGCTGGATCAAAGCTGTTCAACCAAAACATAGCTTTCCCATTTGTCCCACTTCACTAGAACATTTAGGCATGCCAATGCCACCAGGGAAAGAAAAGGACTATTTGACTGAGAGATGAGTGCTTTCCCCCACACGAATACAATTTCTGAAGACTAAGGCAACCACACTTCAGTCATTATTGGTACGTTTTCTGCATCTTTCCTTAAGAACAAAATCCTCCTGCTTTACTCCTAAAAAGGTGCCAAAAGGCTATGAAGTACCTTAATCAAGTTTCCAGAATTTTGCACTGCAGTCGGCAAGCAAAGGAAATAACACAGTGCAATACCGAGTGACACAGAAGATAAAGTATTCCACTGCTTTGCTTATTGTATTACCATAGCTATTCCTATGAAGATTGCAAGAACATTGGGGAATTACAGCTTCACATCCCTCCTTATCTCTCACTCCCTCTCATAAAGAGATGGTCATTTCTTGGATTATAAAATGGCAGCCTAAACAACTTCCACATGTTTCAGGGCAGCTTACTGAAATACAAATCTATAGAACACAAAAGAATAAGAAAACAGCATAGAGAAAGGATAAAGTAATGGATTTTATTCTCTTTTCCATACTCCAGAAATATATATGTGGGACAGAAAGTCATCTCAGTCCACACACTGACAAAAGCCCTGATGGGGCTGTCACTGTCAGCATCAACTAGAACTGCCTTCAGCCACCACATGCTGAGAGCTAACCAAATCCCTCTTAGCCCCGCGTATAGGGGTGAGATACCTCCCCAAACCATTTGCATTTAGTACGTTTCATGTGTGCCTGAAAACTTGACCCAGATACTTGCATTTCCATTCTATCTCTTAATAAAATTAAAAAGGAAAAACTATGAATATTTAAGCCCTGCCTGGTCTTTATACAGCTGAATAAAGTCTTAGACTGTGGGGGTTTCTCCATCATGTGACTACAACCATACCATAATTTTAAGCAATAGAATTACATACAGATAGCATGGTTCTTCTTCACAGCTGAATTTGATCCCCGTTGTGATATTTTAATAACAAGGTAAAACCAGCATGCACATAATAGCAGGCTGATCAGAGCTTAAAAATAAGTCTTCTCTTCGAAAGTAATAGCAGCAGCACATTCTCTTCTCTGCTGTTGCTTTCGGAAATGACTTTATTAGGGTACCAACTGTCAGATTCACAGAAACATTTTGAAGCATGGGAATGTTGAAATACTTTCTATAACAGTGATCACAGCTGCCATGCAGATGACAGCAAATGGCTATTCAAGAGAAGTAAAAGACACAAAAGACACTTTATAAGTGTTTGTCACATATTACCTGCACAATCTCATTCCTCCTAGGTAAGGTAAAATATAGTTGATATGAGGTTTTATGCATACATTTTCTCCTTTCATCCAAAAGTACAAATAAAATATTAAAGTAGTCTCTGACACTGAACTATAGCTATAACAATTGAAGTATCATCTATGTACAAGGGTAACTATGTTAATCATATCTTTTACAACACTAAGAAGCAGTAAGAAAGCTCAATACTTTTCTAAAACTGCTCAAAATTATTACTAAGAAACATCTAAACTTTGAGAAATATTATATTAGAAGAACACCACTGCCATTAAAAAACCCCCCCACAATTGTACTTTAAGAAATTCAGCATGACTTTTAAAAGTATGAGAGTGTTTCCACTTTTAAGATACATTCTGTCAGGAAACACATTAGAACAAGTTGATACAATTATTTCTGGACATATGGCTGGTTTTATTTAGAGAATTCAGAAAGATTTTTACCACTTCTTCACAGATATTTACACACCCCTCCTCCTTCTCTCCTTTCCCCAGATCACAGGGATCATAGAAAGGCTTCACATTAGAGCTTCCCAGGAAGTCGCAGAAGTCTTTCATGTCTCGTTCACAATTGAAGTTGTTCATTCTTTTAACATAATTCCCCGCTAATCTCATTGTGGCTTCTTACACGTATGAGGTGGCAACACTTTGTCCAGCACCCACTAAAGCCTATCTAAACTCACATAAAATAAGGACACTTTAATACTTATTACATATTAAACACACTTATTAGCAACTAGTATGATGCCTTCCATTTACAAACACATTCAGAGCTATTTATATTCTGATTCATAGCTTCCGCTTGCACAGTGAGGCTCACACTCAAGTAGCACAAAAGAAACACAATCCGAGCTCAGTGTCATGAGGGATGAGGGATGTTTACAACATGACGTAATATCCCCATGATGCACAGCAATATCCAGTCTCTGCTAGTCTATGGCATCACCTCAACAAGGAAAGAAATGCATCAAAGAATCGCATCCACAAAACCTTGAAAAAATAATCATTTTCACATACTCAAATTTGGAAATATAAGCACAAGTGAAAAAGTGCAATGTCGCGGTAAAAAGCACTTTTCCCTCTAGATGACAAAAAGTCATAATGAACTAGACAGCTAATTTGCTAGGAAAGCCAGCTAGAACTGATTCCTCAGACATAAAAACAAAGCCGTTGAACAAAAATCCTAGAAGCATGAAAATTGTGCTTCAACAACATGAAAGTGTAGAGGCTCTGATATTAACAGGAGAACCCCTAAACAGAGTTCTCTTTGCAGAGTGACTAATTTACTCCATGCTTACAATTGGCAACAGCAGCCTTTCCCTTACAACAAACACATAGAAGTGAGATGTCAAATGACCGCGATCAGCAAGAAACACCCAAGGATTGTCAAGGCCTTATTAAAATTTCCTTCATAAAAATAAGGGAAAGCAGCTGTGTCTCATTTTAAAATACCCTTCACAGGCCCTCACCAGCCAGATGACTCCAGTCCTGGCCTCATCTGCAATTATGTTAGAGCACTTCTTAAGAGACCAGACATCACCTTTGCTCCCTGCCCACCTTTCAGAAAATTCTCTTAAGACTTTTCCTATCCCAGCTATGCATAAATGAATTCATATTTGAATAATTCAGAGGAAAACTAAAATAATGCTCAACAAAGATGAAGATCTCCATCCCAATTTGTTGGTGATTCAAAAACAAACAATTTCATCTTTACAATGAGGTTTCACTTACAATTCTTTTCCCCTGGATTTGTTAATTTTTTATGTTTAAACACATACAATTAATTACAAATCCCCCCCTTCCCCCACTGCAAAAGCATATTTTCGGTTTGGAGGTTTGAGCTGGGTTTCGTTGGGGTTTTTTTTGGCTACTACTTGCTAACTTTTTTCTCTTCCTTTAAAATATCACCATTAAAAAAGGAACCAGATTTTTATAAAGGCAAAAGAGGCAAAGCTTTTCATTTCCTATCAGATATACCTAGTTTGAATAAGCACATTCCTTTATAGAACATCAACCAGAATGAATAATTATTCCCCTCTCATTCGACAAAACTAAAATGGCTGGCTGGCTTATATATATATATATGAAATATTTTAGTGTAGGGACATAAATCTCCCACATATCCTTTACATCCAAGTGACAAATCTTTGCTTTTTTACTTCACTGTGTCTGGGAGCTCTGAATTCTATTTATACACAGGAATAAAACTGTTCTTCATTTCCTACCCTAAGGCCTCCTCTTGACAGATCTCCATTATAGCTTTTCTTCTGAAAAACTGGATGCCTTTTATCATTTATCCCTGTCCATGTTCCCAAGTATCAGTCTTACATAACATCATGTATTTTCACTCAGCTGTATTCCATTAGCCACTACAAACCTCTCTGTATGTGTGCCCACAATGCTGAGACAGCATTCACAGCAAAGCTAATTGAGACAGAGTTACACTTTTAGTTCCAGTCTAGTGGTTCTGATCTGGATACTTTTCTCAGCCAAGGAAATAGGATAAGAAATACATAGGAAGTCAGAACAGAGGGCAGGGAGGAGTGGGGGAAAGCATGCTCTAGGCCAAGTCATACGATTAGAAAAGTACTCAGACTGGAAAAGACCTCTGGAGGCCATCTGGTCTGAACTCCTGCACAAAGCAAAGTGACCTTCACAGTCAGGCCACACTGCTCAGGTCCTGCCAGGCTGTGTCCCACGCCTCCAAGGGCACCCCAACCTCCCCGACCACCCCCTTCTCCAAGCTCAGACACACTGGTGTGCTGTGGCACCCTCCAGTTCCAAGGAACTGAAGAGTACCTGAAGAAGGCACCTGAGGAGTCTTCTGACATCACTGCACTCTACATGTTACACTTATGTGATTAATGGCTGTGGAAGTTACAGGTAGCACGTACAATGGCTACAGGACAGCTTAACATTCAACTGAAGCAGAAGCAGAGGAGGATTTCTAGACACCCAAAGAAGCAATTCCCCATGACCTTTGATTAAAATACTGAAATGTAACAATATTCTGCACTGTTCCTCTGCTGTAGACATTCCTTGGAGGCTGTTAAAAATTTAAAACCGTCAACCAACCCACCCCATCTTTTCTGGTAGGAAAATATCTTAATTTCTAAATCAAGGGTGAGTAAAATTGGACAGAGAGCTGACAGGACACTACTGATGCAGTCTTAGAAGCTGTAGGAGTTTCCACACATCCATAGCATTCAGTCCTCTTTTTTTAATAGCGCGGGAAGGAATAGAAAGATGAAGTTCACCAAAATGTTCAGCATTGATCTATCTGTGTTTACGGTAAGGCCTATGGATCCTGCAGTGGCTTTACTGGAGCAATCACACTCAGAGAGAGCATTTTCAAAGGCTCCCCTAAAATTTCTGACTATTAGTATCACTGCTAATAAAACTGCACAGATTTGCCATCAGTGTGACCTGAAAATATCTAGACTGATAGAACTGACTGTCATCTCATATAATAATAGTTGGGTCCTCAATCATTTCTCCCCAGTGTTTATTCATACAAAGAAAATTTATTCCTGTGACCTTTGCTTCCTAAAATTAATCAGAATAAATAGAGGAATTATTCCATAATTGAAACTCACAGCATGGCTATTGGCAGTTCAGCTCCAGAGATTTTTACCTTTAATCCACACCTCATAAAACCTGTAATGAACATTAGAATTAAATACACTAGGAAATAATAATAATAATAGGGTGCTGCTTAAAAAGGCCAGTCATATTATTCTGTCAGTGCCATAAACAGAATGCACAGGAGAATAATCTGATAATAATGAATTCATGACTAGTGTTCATGTTTTCAACTTCCTTTGAATAAAAATTTTGTGGTAAAAAAAAAGACTGAGTTACTAATTCTTATTTGAACACCAGCAGGCAGAAAGGACAAATGAGACACGTAAAGCATTTATAATGTGACTGCCACTACTGTACTAGAAATTAATCTGACACACTTCTGAAGAAAAAATATTTTAAGAAAAAGATGCTCATGGAATATTTTTTCAGTTTTCTTTCCCTTGTGTACTGTAGACAAGAAAACTGGAGTCTTCAGGTAAACATATCAACCCTTTATATTCTCCTGCCACCACCTCCTGAAGTGTAATTAACTGCTGTGCTTTTTCAAACATCATCTCATCTCCCACTACACACACAGCTCTCTAATATGTACTATCAAGCACGTTTTTTTTTTTTCCTCTCCTGTTTAGCCAAGCCTCAGTTATGAGAGAAGAAAAATCAGAAAATCCATTCTAGGGCAAGATTAAGAAAATGTTGCTTTCTGATCTGAATTTTAAGTATGTTTCTAGATAAATAACTGATGCAGGAATAAATATAATTCAAATCAACTGTTCATTAATGATGTATGGCACCTATAGATAATTATGTCACCACCATTTGCAGTGTTTTGGAGTAGTTTGAACTTTGAGACTCAAAAATAAGGAGTCTTTGCCCAATGAGTCCCTGACTGAGTTATGACCTTTCAGATGACCTAGACTACACCTTTTCTTGCACTCAGCGTCCCAAAGGAGACAAAAAGGGCTTCGAGTCCCCCATGCTGGGTTTTACTAGAATAAAAGGTAAGGCCTTTTAAAAGAGAGATAACTCCTCTCTGGTGTATAAAACAGAATAATAGAAAGAGAGACTTTTAAATCCCTCTCCTCCTCTGCTCAGCCTGACTTTTCCAAAAGGACGCTTTTGTTCATGCTTACACTTTCTCTGAGATTTCTTGCCCCCCTCAGCCTCCCCCACCAGGGTCTCCTGAGACCCAAAGGCACCACATACAAAGTCACCCCAGCTGCTTCCCATGTGTTTCCTCCTTGCTGTTCCCAGGAATTACCATCCTCCTGGACATTTATTTCTCCCCCTGGGAACAAGTCGTCATCGTCCTTCCAGAGCCTTCATCGAAGCTGGCACACAGCAGGCAGGACAAGACAAATGGGCAGCTGCCTTCTTCCCTGCAGCCCCACCATAAGCAAGAGAGCCAACAAAGGAATTAAATAGCAATATAGCCCACAACACTTTAATAGAGACTTATTCCTGTAGCAGTGAATGATCTAAGACTACAGGACTTTAGAGTTCGTATGTTGTTCTAACATTCATCGCCAGTTTTTAAAAGCCCATCCTCATTCCTACCACTGCAACTCCCCCCACCCCTGCCATGCATCCAGCCTCTCAGGCAGCTCAGAAAGCCTGAGTGAAACAGGCATCCAGGCCAATCATGTGAGTAATTAACAAACCACCTGATACTTGCTTTTGCTGGATTCTCTTCACTATTTTCACTTCTCCCCCACCCCTTTTTCTTCAAAGAGTTTCTTGCTTTATCTCTGCATAGCAAGGCACATCTGGGTCTGGTACCTGGCAAATTCACAGGGTGGACCTTCATACTGATTTATCCCTTGTAAAAGGAAGAGCTGTGTATAAAGTTTTCTACAAAAGCCACAAGAATCTCAATAGCCTATAATCTTGCCCAGGATCTCCAAAGCTTCCCGTCTAAAATTCAAAATTGCAGGAAGTAAGGACATGGATGGTAGCCAGTTGATGTATACAGTTATGTGCTAAAATGTGGATTCAATTTCCAGATCTGATACCAGTTTCCCCCATGATTTTCCACAAGCCTCCATTTTTATCTTCAAGTCTGTACACTTAAGATACTGGTATTCCCCTGCATCCCACAGAGATTCTAGATAAGCTTTCTGAAGGACTATGCTAGAGCACAGACAGGAAAGCTAAAAGGAAAAAAAAATCCATGAAAAAACCTCCAGAACAAGGAGTTGGTTTTTTTTTAACTCATAAACAGAGTAAGTTTCTCAATGTTATTGATATGATGCAAAAGCTGTAGAAGAGGTCTGCATGAAAAAAAGACAAAACAAAAACCAGTATTCGAATCATAATGTCTGAAGTGGTCAGAAAACAGTAGACAACATCCTCATTTCCAGACCTCAGGTTTCCACTCTTCATACACAATATTGAACACAGTACAGGAGCAAATCCAGACAGGAGCAAATTCTTAAAGAAATCTACTGTGCTGCAGTGAACTTTACATTTGAAGATTCACAATTAATTGATTTTAAAAGATTGTCTCCAAGACCAAATTTTAGCAGTAGCACATACACAAGTTAGGAAGTTCAAAGTCACTTTCAAGTGCAAAGTTACCTTAAAGTGCAACTATAAATCAAAATTACAGACACACAGATAAAAACCTGACCCCAGAACTCTACAAAGTACAATACACTGCTATTTGTTAATAAAACAGAAAAATACTTGCATGTCAATGACAGCCAAGCTGTGTAAATGCTGTTTTCTTTAAGATGGAGAGTATTACCATTTCCCCCATTTTTACACAACTAGAAGCAGAAAGACTAACAATACATAATGGCCAAGTCCTGCATTTAACTGGTGCTAAATATTCACTGTTTTTCTGATGCCTTGAAATCTACATTAATTCTTTAGAAAATTACTTTCACCATCTGCATAGGATAAAACTAATCTTACTCAACCATTATTTTTAAATCTTAAAATATGAAGCTGAATTCAAAAAGAAATTAAATAGAAAAGTGTGAAACTACTAAATTGAGGTTTAAACTCATAACAGAGATAAAAAGCATCACCATAAAAGTCCAGTGCACATATTGCACATTTTTCTACAAGCCTAATTTTAAGTAACTCCATAATATTTAACTATTTTTTCCTTCAACACCAGAACTATTAATCTTGCCAATGATTTCGGCACTGTTATCACTATCAGTTCATTTGAAGTCAGACTTGCACCTGGCTTCTGATTGCTGGCACCCATTTACAAGCTTAAGTCAATTAAACCTATTACATGTTCTCTGTGATGCACTTTAATTTTTATAGTTATGCATTATTAATGTAATCATCTCAGCAAGTCCTATATCATATAAAGAGAAAAAATTGGAAGGATTCAAGCTACAGGAATTTAAGTAGCTCAGAAGTTATTGTGCCATATATTTCTTTAATACTAAACCAGAAATAATTTGGTGAGTTTACACTGTAACTTTCATATAATTGACTCACTCTAGGAGAAACATGAATAAAGCTGACAGAAAATTAGCAGACAAAGCAACTGCAACAGGCAATCTATGTAAATAAATTATTCTATGTGAATAGATCATCAGATTTTTATTGTTACCAGACTTCTGTATTAAAACAAAAGTAGTCCTTCTCCAAAACCAAGCATGAACAATGCATATAACAGAGGCTCAGGTTGTAATATGATATCTGTATTTGACAACTGATAAGTACATCATCCAGAAAAAGGTGAGATTGATTGCTGCTGAAATCCCCTTAATGGACTCATTCCCTAAGCAAAAAAAAAAAGCAGTAGCTTTTAATTCAAAAGAAAATTTTCAAAATAAAACAAGTACTGAGTGTCATTCTAATGATAGTAATGGAGTCCCAAAAATGGTGTTTGAAAGTTTGCTCAGTGCTAAGGATTTTGTCCAAGACTTTGTGTTTTGAAAAGAAAGCTATGCAATAATTTGTTGGCCAGGACAAAAACCCCTACTTCCCTAAAATATGCTTCTGTTAAAATCAGCCAACTGAAACCAGATTACTTTCCTTTTTCTCCTTATTTACTTAAGGGTACATCTTTCAACTATTACAGACCCTCAGTTCTTCCCATCACACTGAAGAGATGTTTTTTTAGCTATATCACTTATATAACCTCTCTTCGACTAATGATCACCTGTAAGTAACCCCATTTTAAATAAAGGTCAAATTTTGATGTCCACTAGGGTAAGCAGAGCTGCAGAAAACGAAACTAAAACATGGGATATATTAATGCTCCAGACATCAACTCATTCTTAAGATGGGTTTTCGCTATTAGAATTAATTAGCTTCAGAGTTTTATATGTCATTGCTGATTAAACTTTGTGTTAATGGGCTTCAGTTCAACAAGCGAGACCTCTTTGGAAATGCCAGTTCATGAAATACAGTTGTTTATCATACCTCTGGAGCATTAAGAAGGGCACACCATCTGATAGCTGTAGCACAGAAAGCAAATGCTATTTCATGCTTCACAGCATCAACTAATCATAGCAGAGACTGTGACAGACCTGCTTATGGGCTGCATCACCTCCCTGGACTGACATATTCTGGGACTTGCCTCAGCTGAAGCCTGTGCATAAAGAGCTCTGTAACAGGACCCAAATGGCACTGTTGAGGACCCAGGACAGCAATCCTGATGGCTCCCATCCTACAGACCTGTTCAGGATCCTTGCCCCACAGCACAACTGAAGAACTAACTACAGTTTGGCACATCTGGGCTAACAGGAAGAAATTACCTCTCCAGAGAGGCCAAGGACCCTCACCTTCCTTTAGAGGCACTGGGAAACGAGCATGACCAACATCAAGCAATACAATCCTTACAGAGCACACACTGTTTTCTGTCAGCTTGAAAGGCAGGCTGAGGCCCATGAGACACTGTCCTGTATGACCTCTAGCACCTGTAATTCATCACCATCATGGAATAGGAAAAATGGTGCTTTTAGAAAAAAAAAAATGTTCATAATTCTTGAAAGTCAGACTCACCACACCTTAACCAGTGCTGCCAACCGTACATTTTTATTTTAATCCCAGGGTCTGTGATGGGTTTTAGCAAATCTCATAGACAGACAAACTACAGGTATAGAAGGGAAAGCACCTACATCATCTTGTAGCCTATAAGGACAGGTTTGTCAACATGTTCTAATTACCAAATGTCACATGCAACTATTGAAGAAGAGTTCATCAAAATTCACAGTATGAATTGTTTTAGGGGCAAAATCCAACGGCAGATGCTCACAGAATAAAAATCACTGCAACTATAAGGCAAACTAATGTGCCCTGCCAGCTTCAAACAGCCTTCAACTTTGTGAGATCTCTGACTCTAGAGTTAAATTTGATTCAGTGTACCAGTATATACTGTAAGTTTCTGTTATTATCCCCCCTCAACCCTCCAATCCTCAATACATATGTGATATACTGCTTGAATCAGAACGTGCAGAGGAATATCATGAGCGAAGCTTGTTGCTCAGTGTAACTTTATGTGCACACACAAAGCACCTTCTACTGGAATGATGGAAAGAACCGGTGCCTGAAGGTTCATAATTAGCACTGAGAGAACTGAATTTTTTTTTATCTCTTACATGCACATGGAAGCATATTTGAACATTGTAACCATAGGGAAGAAATGAAAAATTTAAAAGTTCATGGAGAGAGGATAGGGGATATTGGATCTAGAGAGAAGAGGTGAACATCTTGACAAGGAGAGAAAAAGCAGGAAAGAAGAGGACGAACATTTTATGAGGTGTGAGGAAAAAAAAAGAAGCAATTAAGAAGAGGTTGAAGGGAAAAGAAGGATTAAAAATCACTGGAGACTGTGAAAGAGCAATGCAATGCAGAAACAATGAAGAAGAAATGGAGAGGAAAAAATATATATAAATACTGTGAGAATACCAAGCACTGAAAGACAGAAGAAAGGACAAGGCGAGAAAAAAATATATGGTGAGATAAGCAGAAGCTGTCATAAAAATTCACAACTAGCCCACGTTGACCATGGAGAGAGATTAGGATTCGGAGTGTAGAATTGCAAGAGTAGATATTCATTCAGGTGTACGAGGTGCCAAAGCTAAACTGGGGCACCTCAAATGTGATTCCACAAATGGTTATTACACACTTCAAATTTTCAGGTACAACACAATATGACAAATTACTAGCACTCACACTACTGATTACTGCTTAGAATAAAACTTTGCAAAGCAACTATATTCCCGCAGCATTTGTGGTATTTCTATTGATCCAGATGTCAGTCTTGCTATAGCTACTGTCTATGATGTCAGACAACACTGGGAATGTTTCAGAGACATGTCAGCAGGGATAGGATTCTGGTGATATTTTGGCTGTCCAGGGATATCCTTTATTCTTCACAGGCAGCTCTAATTTTCCACTAAGCAAAGCTTCTATTTCCAGGGCTAGGCTGTCCTTTACTTTGTTTTACTTCAGCATGAACAATACCAGAATCTCTAGTAAAATTCCACTGCCTCATTACATTACAGTGTATAATGTAACATAAACTTGTGTGTTTATATATGTGGATAGATATACACACATCCTCCAAAGTTAATACACTTTACTATAGAGACCTACTTATATAAGGGGAAAGAGAATTTTCAAAAGAAAAGAAAAATAAACATTCTTATCAATAACATTTTTGTTACAAAACAAATACTTCTGATTTATGATTAAATGGCCCTAAAGGACAAACATTTTAAAGCTCAAAGAAGGAAACTCCTCCTTTTCTACATCACTGGTCTCTGACTATTCTCTAATCCCATCAGCCATTTACCAATCAGTGAATCTGTCAGAAACTATTTCCCAGGTGAACTGTTGCTGTCTGTGTAGTCTGGGCACAACACACATTTTCTATTTTTATTATTTCTTTAGATTTATAGAAGCTGTCAGGCATTCTGGAGGGGCCTTTTCTGTAGTGTAGAACCCTGTGCAACACACAGATTCACAATCTTACCAATATCATTGCAACAAACAGAAAATTGCTCAGTGCTCGCTAAACAGTCCTATAAATGCTCTACAGGCCAAATAAAACACCAGGGAAACATAAACACTGCTATATCCTTTCAAACAATTTCATAAAAATACCTCAATAACCTCCTGCTCTTTTTCACCATAACAAAGTACTGTCATCTTTGTCAATGCTATCAGAAACAGGCTAGATATTGTCCCTCTTACCTGAATCAAGAAAAATTTAAAGCCCTCAAATTACAAAAAAACAGGGGTCTTACTGAAACATGCAGGTTGCCAGAACAGCTCCCAAGCTACTGCTTTAGGCAGACTTTGCTGAAGGCCAATGGGAAATTGCTGCTCTTACCTAACATGTCAGATCAGTGTGATTGCAAGGTGGCAGACACACATGAAGCACCTGAGTAAGGTCAACCTGCTAAACATATAGCAGCTTTCAATATTCCAGTTCAGGCAGATGAAAGATGCACAGTCCTTTTTATGGTGGTTATCCAAAAAACCTGCTAACCCAAATACAAAATTGAGGATTCTAGTAGCAGTTTTGTTGCAGGTTTCCCTAAAGTACATCAAGGTTGTCTAAATTTCATACCCATTCAGAAGAGTGACCCGTTCTCCTTGGAAATTGGTAATATCACCTCTACATTTGCACAAGCTCTATCATCAGTTTTATGTCTGTGCTGTCATAGGTACGTGCTACCCACTGATTTGTGAATAGCTGAAGTCTTTCCTCCCTACACTGCCATTTAGGGATGTGAATTCATATTCTATTATGCTTTAAGCCATCTAAGTACCTACTTTTTTACCTACACATGTTGAGAAAGTGCTGTACAGGGCTTTTTTGGTTTTAAGTCACTTGCATATTCACTTACAGAAGCTTTGATATTCAGCTATTTTGTTTCTTGTGTGTTATACCTCATTAACATAGAACGCAGACCCCCTAGTGAATAATTAGCTAGGGTAGGATACTTGACTCCCATAGATGTATTCCTAATTTGACATTTAAATTAATATCTGATTATGGTGGCTTCATTCAAAAGTCAGCAAAAAAAAACAACAATGGGAACCTACACAAGAATATATTCACTGGAAACCAAAAAAAAAAATCTGTGTGCTAGATATGCTATACAAAAGTGCCAAGTTATTTATGTAATTAATTCTATTGTGCTGTTCAAGAAGAAACAGAACAAGGCTGTGGCCAAAAATAAATCAAGAGGAGGGAAACCTGTTACAAGGCAGCAAACAACTGTTATTTAAATATTTTTAAATGTGGATGGCAATAGGTGATCCACTTTGCATGAAGAGCAGTTCTGAAGAAGGTATCCCAGGCTGACTTAAGCAGCATTAAGGTGATTATGTCACTTGAATGAAGCACCCTTTAGCAAATTCACTTACGTACTGACAATGAATCGCTTCCTACCTTACCAGCACAGCTACAAGGTTTGTAACCTTTCTCAAACTACTGTAATCTACTTACCATAGTCAAAAAGGCCAACATTGTTTATCAGATATCTATTTCTAGCAATAAGTTAAAGGACATTTTAGATCTTATGCAGCATCCATGACTTCAATATAGCTTTTTCCAATTGCTCTTCAGGACCCCCAATTCCAGATAAAAAGGCAAGGTTGAAACTGGCCACATGGCTGGGTGTTTCACTGGTACTTCTCTACAGAATTATATTTCTACAGGTGAAGTCTACAAAGTAGAGTATATAAATTCTGGTTTATTAGCATGAAACAATGATTTCAACATTTGATAAAACCTATCATCTTCATGTAGGATATGCTGCACACTAGATGAAGATTATCTGACCTCTTAGCCTACCAAAAATTTGAGTTATAAAGGCGTGAAGAATGCTTGCTCAGCCTGCAAGTTTAAGTTGCCTATTTTCTTGTGATTGTTCCCAAACTTTGAATTGACAGGATGGAAAATCCAACTTTAATGTCTGGACTCAAACCACAATGCCTGCATGACACAAATAACTGATCTTATCTAAGCTCAAACAATTCTGACAGTTCAACTTGTGCAGCTGCATTACAACAGATAAGGTATCACCCTATCAGTAATGCTGTCACTTTATCAGGTATTTTATCTGGCATAAAAACCATGAAGCTAGAATAAAACTCAATCATACTTTCTGACTAATACAAAAGGAATGCAACTGCTTGAATACAGCTGCCACTGAAAGGTTTGAGATACAAGGAAGCAGGCATATTAACTTGTCTTGCAAACTTCCTGATTTTCTTCCCATCATCATATCATATCCTTCTCTAAAGCTATTTATTCGGTATTGCTGGCAGGGCTTAGGAAGAAAACAGTCATTCACTGTACAGGGTTGATTGTTGACTCGGGAAAGCTCAAAAATGGAAGAAGTCTGAAAACACAGAAGCTCCCTGGTAATAAGACACGAACTTCCCTCTTGGACACAGGGACCGTGCTTTTGTACAAAAACTAACTGTTAACTGTTTCATCAAATGTCACTGCCAGTCTTATGTTTACTCAGCTCAAGCACCTGCTTCAGTGATCCAAGCACCCAAAGGCACAGCACGGCATGGGGTCTCTCTCTGTCTTAGCTAAAATGCCTTTCTCACCTATGCAGAAGTGCTGGCCCCAGGCCTCATGGTTCCTCACAGATTTCAGCAATACTTTCGAAATGTTAATGAAGGTTGGTACTATCTGAAAGATCAGGTAAGGCAGAAAACAGGAGGGGGAGCTCTCACTGCACCACATAGGAGGAGAAACTGGTCAGGAAAGGTTCTTCTGCCTACCAGAGCTCAGGCAACATCTTTTCTGCTTCCCAATGCCATGCTTTGCCAGCTTGGTGCTGGTGGGAAGGGTGCATTACTCTTCCAGCTAGATCCTTTTCTTTAAAGCATTTCCCATTTTCTAAAATTACAATTTTTAATTTATGAGTTTTAATCTTTTAACTTATTTTCTTTACCAGGAGCAAGAAAATAATCATATTCTGCTGCGTGAAAGGCTGCAACTTCTCCTACCCTGTGCTTTTGTCTGACTGCTGAGCTAGGAGACCTGCACATATTTTTAATCTAAAATTCCCCACAACTTTGGTTCCCTCAGTAACTCAGCTACACTGCATGCATGCATTTACATATCAGCACTTGGTGGCACTGAGAAGCATGCAGCACCACTAGAGCACAAGTGGGGAAGAATCATAGTTGCTTTGGTAACCATCACTTTGAATTTTCTTGCATTTTTTTCTTCTTGCCTTTAAATTCTCAGCCATAATTCCACATGAACTCAAGTGTCTGCATTGATAGTCATAAGATTTAAGCAAAATATAGTTTACCCAATGTTAAAAACTGACAACTGCAATTTGTTGTTTTAAGCATGTTTCTATATATACTGAAAATTATTCTCATCCAGGGGCTTTTGCCAGGATGAAAAAAACCTGAATGTAAAGATGGCTTCTGGTCTGGTGGTTTCACTAGGGAAGGGTACATACAAATACAGAAATATACGAATATACAAAAATAAAAGTACAAAACCATCCATGACTCCAGAGTTGCTTTGATGGTCTCCTAATATTTCCCCTCACACGACACAGAGATGTGGAACAGGGAGCACCCAGGGTGCTGTCTCCAAGGGGCTCTCCATGTCAGTCCAAATACCAGTGCTCATCATACTTGCAACAACCAGATTTACTCCTGATCCTAACAATAGGCATTAGAAGTTTTGCTAATACATTCATTGCTAAATAAAAGCAATATCTACAACCTTTAAAGGAATACAGGCTCTTTTTATTTTACAGTGATTCATACATTCAATTTTAACAATTACCTATTTTAAAAACTATTAAAAATTTTTGACATTAAATTAATCAAGGATCCATTTTTACCAATAGCTCATTTTTCTGTGGAACATCATTATTCTTCATCTGAAAATTTTATTTCAATATACAGGGCAATTAAAAAAAAGCTACTATAAAGAATGAAAATTCCTTTTATAGACTCAACATGGAAGTACTAGTTACAACAAATCTGGACTAAGGGTAGTATAGGAAAACTAAATGTTCCCATAAATTTATGCCTCCAACAGAGAAATTTCTTAGCAAGGGATAAAATCGCACAATGATTTTAGAATGCAATACTTAATTTGTATTAAACATGAAACCTGATCTTCTCTTAACAAAATATTAACAGCCAAGAACTAGTCCTGTTAAGGGGCAGGGTGGGGGGAAGGCAGGAGGACAAGGCAGAACTGGGTGAGGGGGAACCTCCTGTATGCTGCTGGTACTGTAACTGGAAATACAGGGAGATGCCAGACTCCAGACGTGCCTCCCTGCTTAGCCAGAGGTTCCTGGGCACAAACAAGCCAAGACAAAACAAAGCTCCACATCATCTACTGTAGTTCTAAAGGTTGCACTAGCCTTTAAAAACCAGGTTCAGCTACTGTGGATTTGCAGAAAGTACAACTTCAGTTTGTGAACAAGATGGAAGAAAACTGATATACTGTGATCCTTTGCCCACCTGAGAATATGCACCAAGTATCACACAGGGCATATGTGATAATATAGATAGAAGATAGATAGAAGATATACCATTTAGACAGAAGGTACATCATTTCCTCTGTCAGTTGAAGTCACCTACCAAATGACAGAAACAAAAAGAAATCACCTTAAATCTTAACTGGGTGACATTCGCTTGCATCCCTGTGAAAAGACGAAGTGGGAATCAATGTCCCATACTGGGACCACTTCCAGGCACAGCAGCAAGCAGCCTGAGGAGAGAAAACTTGGATCCTCACAGTTCATTCACAGGGTCAGCCTTGTGGATGAAAATATAGGACTTAGAAGCAGATCCAAATCACCTACATGCCATTCAACAAAGCGTATCAAACCTTCTTATAAAACACTAAGGATTACACTGTCTCTGAAATACTACAGGTACTGAACAAACTCAGAATCCAGGTCCTACCCTTAAAGAAGGAATTTATTTTTAAACACTCCCCATTTTACATATCTCTTCTTCTAAAGTAAAATAAAATTTAAAAAAGAAAATGCTTGACAAGTGGAACCAAATGCTCATGGTTCAAGTCTTGCTTTTACTGCCTTGCTATTACAGTAAGACATATCAAAATAGATTAAGAAGGCTAATGCTGAATTATGCAGAAATCAGTAATATAGAATTACAGTGGGAAAACCAAGTAGTCTGTCAAACTGCCTGTAGAGAACTTGGAAGTATCTGGGGCATTTGCCAGATAATTTATTTCCACAGAACTATCTATCATCCTATTTTTTTTAGGATCTCCAAAGTCAGTTATAGAGAGAATGTTTCCACATAAATTTTCATTCACTGAAAATACCATTAAGATGGTCAAAACTGTATCTAAATTCAGATTAAATGTGGTGAATAATTTTGGATTAACAAAGAACTGAACACTGAAAGGGATGCCAAAATTCATCTGTTACATTTTACTTTTTTGGGTTGATTCCCCAGCAGCCACTCGCAGAACTGGAAAAGGAGATGCAGGTCTGCCTTATAATTTAAAGTCTATAATAACAGGACACACAGTTTCACATCTAGTGTTTCAACCGCTCTACCTGAAGTATTTAGGGACTTCTTCACCTTCTCTTCTCCATACTAAAAATCAAAATGCAAAGAGCATAGAGGCAAATTACAAGAAACACATGGAGGTAAAACTAATGGGTAGAGCATAACAAGTAGACACAAACCAGCACAATTTCCATTTATCTGACACATTAAAGACTGTAGCTGTAGCTCCTGAGAGAGCTCTGCACAAGGAAGGCCATGGGAAGCAATACCCAAGTCCTCCTGGTGCCCCTCACCAGACCCTTCCTGTCTCTATCCTGCAGCTCCCACTGCAGGAACCACTGTTCCTGTTACCTTCTAGTCCCAGCCAGACCACATCTGCTTTACCCTAACTCAGCTCCTTTTCCTCACTTACAAATCAGCTACCAGAGGTTTCCATTTGAATCACATTTGCATCCAGATATATTTTGCATGACACCCTTGGCCACAGCACTGGCTGTAGCCAGCCAGGTTATGCTTTACAGACTGCATTAGGTCTCTGTAACAAAACAACACAATGGCTTTCTTAGAAAGTTTTATCAGAACTGCTCCCCAGATGTCTACATATGCCAAGCTTCATGAACAGGAACAATTCCTTCAGCTGCACAACACAGACTAGCTCTGTACGTAGCTCAAGAGCAGGAATGAATCTGGTCCACCACATTTTTGTTATATAGTCCAAACAAAGCCAGGTTCCTCCAGAGTTCCTTCGCTGATTGCTGTAGGAGCACAGCTGCTGCATAAATTAGCAAGTTAAGTAAATCAGCTGAAGCCAATCTGAATATTTAATCTCGGCATGGAGTCCCAGTATGTGCAATTTACATACATAAGGTAACGGTCTTCAAGACTTGGTGAAATTGTCATTTTAACAAATAAGCCATCTAATTTTTGATATTAAAATAGAAATTATGTTGCTGTATTATCAAACTTTCTTCATGCTTGTAAAGATGCTTTAGATAACAGCTGCTGTTTTACAGGAAACTGAGCATGCTGTCACTTAATTCCAGAGAAAAGAAGTATCTGTTTTCATTTGTTAAAATAAAACAGAGCTGCCAA
The DNA here is from genome assembly GCA_013398055.1 of Ifrita kowaldi. Lineage (NCBI taxonomy): Eukaryota > Metazoa > Chordata > Aves > Passeriformes > Cinclosomatidae > Ifrita > Ifrita kowaldi. Next base: position 93,435 of record VZRS01001069.1, read on the forward strand.
ACCAAGTTTATCAATTACCTGTCAAATTATAGTACCCTTCAGAAACCTACCCCTGAATCCTCAATTATCTCTTCCTACCCACTTCTCTGCAAGCTGTTGGAAGAATTTAATTAATGAATTTAATTAGTCTAGTACTTTTTCTGGTTCCCATGCTATCTCCAAGATGATGTACCTGCCTGCAGACACAGGAACCTCCCTGCTGCAGCTGTACAAGGCCCACCTCAGTCTCTGAGCATTAGTAGCTATCACCTCCCAAGAGCAAAAAGCCAGTGTAGGATTAATGCTGTTTCCAAAAAAATTCCTATTGGCAACTACTATAGAGCTCCCAAATGGCAAACACAGACCTGAAATAGACCTGTGTTAGTTAAAGAGAACACAAAAGAGTATTTTAGGCAATAGATCACACCCCTGCAATTCAATAAAACATGTTTCAGTTATTTTATGGTTAATAGAAATAACAGAGTAAGTTTTGTCTCTAATTACTCCCCAATGCTTAACCCCACCACTGAAGCCTTTCCCCTAACATTCAGCCATCAGGCAATGACACAGCAAAGAATCTCTGCACATCAGAGCAGTAACTTCTTGCTTGGATACTTTATATACAGACATTAGTTTAATACCTGAATCAGGCTTTATTATGGAAAAAAAAGTATTAATTGACCAACTATTCTATTTTGTATAGTTGTATGAATTACATTATTACACACATTTATTACTTGAAATAAAATAATCTGATTATTCTAGTTAACTACATACATACTCAGAAATTATCCTACTGAGCTCTCCCTTCTTCAGGCCAACAAACAAATGTAACATCAAGCAACAACTTCATTTCTCCATGTTAGAGGCTCCCTATCCAGCAAAAGAATACCACAGAAGGAATCACTAAGATCTTTCTGTAAATTTGTACAGAGATGACCTTTACAAAATAAATGTAGAAACATCAAATTCAAGGTCTGCCCTTTTTCCATAATCCATATACCAATAAGGAATGGATGAAACATTTCCCAGTTCTCAGTTTGAGAATGGCCTTATAATGTTTCAAGTCAGGCGACAGCACTCCCACTTCTCAGAACCCCTCACACTGGAAGGAAAACCGGTTTGTATCTGGTGAACAGGGGGCAGGAAGCTAAGACACTTGTCAGCTTTCAAGTGTCGGCCAACATGAATCTCAGGACACTGCTCAGAAACTCCAAGAGACAGGAACAACCTTAGGTACAGTTTGTGCTCCCACAGTAACACATCTGTGTTTAGGCAGCAAATGCACTGGTACTTGTAAGCTCTACCCCCATCCCCTTCGTACAGACTGAGGAGAATGACTGTAGTTATAACCCTGGAGTCCAAACGCAGTTCATTCAATCTCCCCACATGTATGAATTCCTCCATAAAAGACAGTGCTTGAACCATGTCTGAAGAGCCCTTTGTGGCCATTGTGAACAAACAGAATGGCTTTTTCCGCAAGACTTTAAATAAACATAAAATAAAAGAAAATTTAGTTGGCAGTCATTTTAATGAACAAACAGGATGGTAAGCATATTAGCAAAATAGGTCACCAGAAGCAGGAAATTAGGGAAAAAAAAGCAAAGCTTTGAAAGCCTAAATTAAAAATAAATGAAAAACACAAGTATACATTTTAATTTATAGTACTTTCTCATTTGTGGTCAAAACAGCAGTAGACAGTAGAAACTATTTATCTAATCTTAAAAATTAATTAAGGATATGTCAACCCTACCCATATTCCCGGCCCCCAGGAAACCCCATGAAAGCAACAACTACAAGGCAAATTTATTTATGATGTCAACAACTAGTTAAGAATGTATTCATAAGAATGGTCCAAAGCCCACTGAAGTCCCAAGAATTAGTCTCTTCTTAGCTTTCATTGCTTGTGGGAATACCTCAATTATTTTGACTGAATTGCCTGAATTTAAAGACAATTCCTTTGTAGAAGTACAGATCTAGCAGCTGAGAAACACATCCTAGTGGGTTTTGAAGGAAGAGCCAATTTCTTTCCTGTTCAGATAGGGCTATCAAACTTACATCAAGGAAAAAAATATATCTGCAGATATTCCAGTGCAGTTCTTTAGCATGTAAAATAATTTATACTATGGAATTTGACTGACCAAACTCGGAAAAAATTGGCCCTGCAGCTGAGCATTAGCTATCAGTTTCAATGATTAAATATAAAGGAAAATAAAATCTATTTTCTTGCTACATTACAGTTTACTAACCTACTGGAATAAAACCCAGTGAAAAACGGCCCTTTAGTCATTAAAATTAATGAATGAAACAGACAAAAAATATAGAGATCAGACCTCCTGGGAAGGAAGGTGCAATTTTTGTAGTCATGTTTCAGTTCAGAACCAAAGCACATTTATCCTCTCAGCTAAAAGTACATTTTCATTTTTTTGCTAAGACTCTCCCGAAAAATTAAAGAAAAAAGGCCCATAGCATTAGAGAAACTGTGAGGATGAAAAAAGTAATGACACGTAAAACACATTTTAGCTGCCTCACAAGACAGTATGTACTACCGAATTTTACTTCTATAACGTGTTTAATAGCAACTCGCTATATTCACATAAATAGGATATATTCACATTTTATTACTAAATACTCCCTATTATCTTTGGTATGCATTTTATTATTTAATTTTTAACTGAAATCTGTGCATCTGAATCTCTTGAAGGGCTGTAGAATATCTTAGATAAGCTCTCTATTAGATAGAATAACATTCTCCAAATGATTAATCCTAAAAACACACTCTTTCTCCAGTCAATAAAAGCTGCTTGAATTCCACTATGCTCAAATGATCTTCACCAAACACTGCCACAAAGCACTAACAACTTGGCACTTCCATTAATGACAGCATTACTAATAAAAATACAACTCTTTAGTGAAATATTCAGCCAGATGATGAAGACAGCCCATTACTATTTGGCATAAAATAAACTGAATAGTTATCCAGCTCACAAGAGCTTCAAACAATCATCCATCCCAGAATACAAAGCTATTTGATCCTCTAGAATGAGGAGTTATGCAGTTATGGAGTAGGAGTATACTGCTATTTTTAAAGACGTGTTCAGAGATATTTGCATATGCAGAGGTGAGGCTGCAAACATCAATTTCAATTAATTGTACAATCTGTTGTAAGACTGGTTTTGATCAATTATAGCTTTGACAACCTGAACTATTTCAACTGAAATAGTCTACCCAGAGAACCTACTTTAGGATGCATCCATTTAATATGGAACATGACACTACAGAGTTCCAGGCAATTCTCAGATTTAGCAGTTCCACTACTTAATCCCTGCTAAAATCAGTCAAATGAGCTGGTAGTTTGGCTGAGGAACTCTGGAATTTTTAATTTAATTTTTATTTTTGATTTAAAGCATGAGAGAGGAGTGCTTCATGTGTCTAAGGAAGACTTCCTTTGGTTACCCCCTCTTTGCCAACCAGAAGGATTCCTCTGCCTGCAAAGCCTATCCACACCTCTTCCTTTCCCTAGGGTCCCAGAGCATCATCCACACCCACTGGACAGGAGAACGGTAGAAGTACCTGAGAAACAAGAGAAATGAGAAAATGCTGAGGAGCAGGTAGGATGAGGGATAACCAGAAATACACTGTGAAATCTGTTATATCCAAGCCATGCTTATCTGGACACTCCTCAGACACAACAAGACACAGATTTTTGGCAAGAAACTCACACGAATGGGTACACATCCTGAATCCCATGAATGGGATGGACATCCCAGCACCAAGCTGGGAACTGCTGTTTGAGAGGCGCAGGTTTCAAAATAGCCAGGCAGCATCTCTGCTGACTGGACCACACTCTTCTCATCTCTGAAAATCTGCATTGAGTGAAAGGGATCAGTTCATGCAAGCTCAAAGACTTCCTGAGAGTTGGCAACTGAGTTCTCCAAGCACCTCAGGCACATGTCCTGGCTCCAACATGGCCTCAACTATACTTGTCTGAAGCAGTCCTGCAGCTGCTCTCAATAACTCCACAAGAGCACTCTGCAGTCCTGCTGCCCTTAGTACAGTGACAGTGGTAGGAAGAAAGCCCTCGCTGCCCAAACCATGCTTAGACAGTAATAAATAAATTAAACACTTCCCACAGTTCAAGGTTTACACATACAAAGCCTCAGCTTGCATAAATTGAAGCAAGTCTTTGGACTTTAACAAGGTTGTAAAAACCTGCATCAACTGAGAATATGTCCCACAAAGATATATTTTTAAATAGGGTTCTTCAATGGTTTTAGGGGAAGGGGTGGGGTTTTTTAAGTGTTAAAAGTCAATAGCAGACTAGGCGGAAGCGTGTAAGTTTTTATGCACATCATTCTGGTTTTCCATGGTCCCACCTCCCTTCTCTAATTGGAGTAACATACTTTAAGTAATAACATCTGAAAAGCTGCTGGATGTCCCAAAAGAAGAGCCAGGTTTTCATAAAAGAAAAGTGTCAGGAGACAAAATGTTAACACTGTAAGGAAACACACTTATCCTAAGTCACAAAGGATACAGAGGAATGTCACAAAGGAACCAGACTTAAATATTAATGTAATCTAATGTGAAGAACAATATGCTACACTCCTAATTTCATGAGTATTAATCCCATCATGTTTTCACTCCTTACCTTTTCAAGCATTGTCTGATATCCCTGAAGCATCAGTCATCACATGTACACTTCTTCTTAGATAACACTTCCTTTCTTTTTTTGCAATGACATGAAAGCTCTGAACCTCCACGGCAACTTCTAATTTTATCTAAACCTTTAAACAAACTGAATTCTAACTTTCATCCTTAAAGCTCTGCTAAAGCAACAAAACCACCACCAAGAACATGCAGCTTTAAAGAAACAGCAAAGAAAACACCAAAAAATTATGTAATAAAGCCTTAGTTTCTGTTAGCACTCACAAACAAAAACCTTCATATACCAAGACTTTCCCAAGTGAAGAGATTAAATTGTGCATCTACTAATTGGATCTTCACCTCTAACTTTGAGCCAAAACCCAAACAAAACCACAGAGATATAGACTAGAGCAGGGGAGGAGGTCTGCACTCTGCTAGAAGAGAAACAGAACAGAGGAAATGAACAAACACATAACAATCAGAGAGAACTTCAAAACCCACTGGTGAAAGCAAATATGAATACAAGCCCCACAGGAGCTCACACATTTTCTGGCTCACTCTGCTACACAGGATGCCTGAAGCTGACCTGTAAAATGCAAGTCCCAGGCAAGCAAAGCTTGGTCAGTGATGCCAGTGAAGCTCACACTGCACAGCTGGGTGCAGAGCAGGCAGATCTGCCCGGGAGTGCTAAGGTAGGGACAGTTCTTGTGCTCATGTTCCATAACAAAAGGAAGGATCAAAGACAAGAAACTGGAAGGAGGAAAAAAGAAAAACCCAAACAAGTAAACTAACCCCCAAACCAAACAAAAAACCCCAACAGAAGTACCAAAAAAATCCCCAAACTTTGCTGTTTAATAAGACAACCAAAGTCAGCTACTGGTCACAGAAGTCACATGTAAACAAAAAACACTGGAATTCTGGCAACGTAAATGTAAAATAAGATGACTTATTAGTAAATAATTTGTAGAAAATTTACTAATGACATAGCAGCAATAGTTGTTTTCCCTCAAATACAATTAAGTGGATGAGAAACCTACAAGAGAGTTTGTAAAGCTTGCAAAATGGTTACAAGACTTGTTTGCCCTAGAAGATGTTTGAATGATCCCACAGCAATTCATTCTTTTTTGTAGAATGTCATCTTAGACTAATGTGTCAGTAGAATAGCTGTAGGACAGATTGATAAAAAATGGTAACAAATTTTCAAGGCCAGATGGCTTTCACCCTAGAGATTTGAAGAACCTCGTATGTGAAATTGCCAAAGTATTGTCATAAGCAATGTGCAATATCCCATTTGTACAATCTATCATTTAAATCATCATCAGTGCTGGAAATTACAGTAAAGAATAGCATCATTAGATAAATGACTATCCATGACATGCAGGAGAAGAGCCAACATAGATTTAGCAAGAGAACTGATAACAGACAGAAATATTAAAAACTCTTTGAAGGAATTAGCTAGCATGCAAATAAAAGATTATCTCATGGGTTTACAAAATGCCTTTGATCAGGAAGCAGGACAGCAGCCACAAAACCAGCAAGGTTCCAATTACAAGCTATGAAAAACATGACCACCTTGAAATAGGAGGAAAGATCAACTTAGAGATTAATATGTGCTTAATGATAAAAGGAATATGAATGAAAACCATCTTTAGTAACTCTGAGCAATTCCCAAAAATCTAAACTATGAAGAGCTACAGAAAACTCTCACAGTACTGAGAAATTGGGCAATAAAATGGCAAGTAAAATTCAAGTGCCAAAATACGGCACATAACCAAGACTTGCTTTGGCTGTCAGAAGCAATAATAGACTCTAAAGTTGTTATTACCATTTCAGGACTGTAGTGTAGATCCATCATCAAATGTACCAGTTAACAAAAGAAAAAACACTCAAACAACTAAAAGAAAAAAACCCACACAACCAAAACCACCACAAACATTAGTCAGTTTGATGGCTTTTCAAAACACCACAGAATATTGTGAAGAATTACAATGAAATCTTCAGCAATATTATATATATAATTATATAATTTTATATATATATATATGCTACATGCTCACAGTTTGAATACGGCATGGAGTTCTGGTGTCTTTAACTTTCATCACAAAAGCCTGAGACTAGAAATAAAGAGGGAGATGACAAATTAATTGAAAAGACTTTTGCACTGGAGGACTAGAAAGCAGAACTATTCAGTTTGAACATGGGAGAGAATACAAAATTGATAAAAATTTCTGTAAAATAATAAATAATCTGGAAAGATAAATAGAAAATAATATTCCCTAATTTTAATGAAATATGAAGTGTCAAATAAAATTAAATTAGCAAACAGAAGTTTGATGATAAAAAAGAATTTTTTTTTTCCCAGACAAAAGAAATGCAGTAACACACACTGCATCATATGGTAAAAGTCCAAAATCGGTCCAAAAACTTCTTAGGCAAGCTCATTGATTAAAATTCAGCATCCAATAGTGTTCAGTCATGACCTCAGTTCAAGAAGCCTGTCAACTGAGGAAAAGCCGGATGAGTATACAATAAAAGCATACTTGGGACTGCTGTGGTCCTGCATCTGTTCCTCGCACTGGGGTTTGACTGAACAGCATCACCTACAGAGTGAATATTATAAAACTTCAACAAGTTTTTCTGGGATAAATGTCCTAAGTGACCAGCAGAAATGCTGCCATTCCTGGTCTGTTTTAAAAAAAACCTTCAAATATTGGTGAGGAGTAATTTAGGCTGATCACGTGTGGGAACACAGTGGACATATGGCCAGGTCTCTTGCATCCCCGTTTCTCTGGATTTAAATCAGTGATGGCTAAGATAGTACACTTAAAAGAAATATAGTTCTCAATATTTGGTGCCCCATACCAAAAGACCTGAAACAAGAGAGATAGCACAGCCTCAGACATAAATATACACTCAATTAAGGGAGAGGGACAGGATTAACATCTTCAATATATATCAACTTTTCCACTCAGTCTACATTTACCATGCTGTCATATTATCTTAATGGTATTCTTTAGAAGCAGTAAATATAGAAGTTAATGCAAAACCCTGTAATCTTCCCTTAACTATCTTTTAATATCAGGCAATAAATCAGATTAAAACTTCAGAATTACTCCACAGATAGAAATTACGCTTTTTATTTTCGAGATTTAGATTATTAATAGGTAAACCAAAATGCTTTTAAGGAAAAAAACCAAAACTAACACTTTTTAAATAACATATGCTGCAAATAAAATTAGAGAAATATTTTGTACATTTTTTCTAAAATTTGAGTCAAATTCTAGCCCAGGACTGAAGACAAATCAATCCATGACAGTTCTGTGAATAATTAAGCAAACAATTAGCTTTAATAATGAATGATATTTTGATACAGATCTCTAGATTGGACTTGTTCACTGAAGGTCTGTGATAATTAATGATAGCTGAACTTTGGCCATTTTAGTATAATGGAATTTTAATATGATTTCCTATTAAAGATACTCAACTTAAGTCTATCTTTTGAAAAGGCTTAAGAGGCTTGTCATTCTTCTAAGTTATGAAACACTGGTTATTTCAGAAGGAGGGTGCAATATTTCCTGAAAAATTCAGTCCATTTATGAGCTCTTCTCCTTTAGAAACTCTGGAAGGCACAGAAAGAATATCACTCAGCTACATACATCTAAGGGAGGAAGTGGGCAAGAAGAAATTACTGCAACATGAGTCACAACAACCCTGTGCAGTGCTACAGGCTGGCAGAAATGTGGCTGAAAAGCAGCCCAGTGGAAAAGAACCTGGGGATGCTGCTTGGCAACCTGCTGAACATGATCCACCAGCGTGCCCAGATGGCCAGAAAGGCCAATGGCATCCTGGCCTCTATCAGGAATAGCATGGCCAGCAGGACCAGGGCAGTGAATCTCCCATGTATCCTACACTGGTGAGGCCCACCTTGAGTACCGTGTTCAGTTTGGGGTCCATCACTACAAGAAGGACATTGAGGGGCTGCAGTGTATCCAAAGAAGGGCAACAGAGCTAGGGAAGGGTCTGGAGCACAGGTTTTGTGAGGTCTTGTGAGGCACAGATGGGGTGGTTTAGCCTGGAGGAAAGGAGGCTTGCAGGAGACCTTATCCCTCTCTACAGCTACCTCAAAGGAATTTGTAGCCAGGTGGGAGCTGGTCTCTTCTGCCAGGTAATAAGCCTTACGAGCAGAGGACATAGCCTTAAGGGGAGGTTTAGGTTGGATATTAGGAAAAATTTCTTTGTGGAAAAGGCTCTCAAGCATTGGAACAGGCTTGAAACATATATAGTAATACACCAAGAAAACATGATTTATGGATACTAATTGCTTAATAATCTTGTTGCATATGTTCTTCATGAACCAGGGTATTCACATCCTGTTACCCTTCCAAGGATATTGCTCATGATAAAGTGATTAAACACTGAAATACAGCCAGAGCAAAGGATACTCACAAAAGATGTTCTTGCCATAGCACCATAAATACTTTTCTATAATATAACAGGGGAAACAGGAACTAAAGTATAATAGTATTTAAATCACGCATTTCCATACCATGGGAGAACTAAAGTTAAGAGCTGTTTCAGACAATGAAAAGCTATCTGCAAATAGGTGAGTATTAGGACATCCAGGACATCCACTGTGAAGAGGTGTCTGTTCAAAGACTCTCCCCTTGCACTGCGTCACTGGACATAACGGTTTCTTAGACCTGAGCAACACCACAAACTTGAGGAATCATCAGTGTCTAACAGTAAAGGCAGGCTCTACTTTCAAAAGATATTTCAACACTGGTAAGAAGCCATAATATATTTTAAAATTATTTCCTTAACAGAATCAGCTCATTTGGGAATAGTCCAACAGCACTGCAGATAGCATTTACCTTACCTGCACTGATCAAAGAATCAAATTCTTGCAGAAGAGCAAGAGAGAGAAGGAAAGCAGGAAATACCATCCTATCTTAAAATGCACAACCGAAACATGCTTGATAGTTTCTTTCCTCAACAAAATGCTGATAAAAATCACTTGTCTATAAAAATGTGAGTATCAAACTATACATCAGAATAGTATTTCCCCTCACCAATTCATGAAGTCGGATATAAACATTTATACTGCACATTGTCACTGGTTTTGGATACATTACCAGTTTTTTCTCCTTTGTGGAAACATTAGCACAGCAGCCACCAAGTATTTTACTTCATTTCAGCTACAGGTGTTAAGATAAATTTTCTATTTTATAAGTAGTTCAAGACTCCCAATAATGCTACATCTATTGCCACCTAAGGAGGAAATTACTGTTTAATATTTTCATTACAGTAATAGACAGAGGTTCCAAAGCCATCAAGATTTTGTAGTGTTAACAAGGGTCAGGGCTTACAATGCTTAAAGTACAAGATGAGACAAGATGCAATAAACACATTGTAGTGTGACAATGGGTGACAGAATAAGGTGGCAATGAACAGTATGATTTGCAAAAAATCCATTACCAGACAGAAAAGCAAAAATAATTCACAGTTATATAAAGAATAATCCCTCTATAGTAGAAAGGGGGGTTGGGCTTTGAATTGATCAACGTTGTTTCTACATAAGTAGTAGAAATAGCAGTATCAGAGCACCTAGAAAATCCACTAAGGATCAAGGGTTTGCCTCTGGATGCAGTAAGTACTAGAGCAGTAACAAGGAAAGAAGAGGAGCATGCAGCACAAGCAAGCTCCTCTTCCCCTGCTCTGCCTGTCCTGGCAGGCTACAGGCACTCATTCATATGGGATTCACACGGGTGAGAGCACAACTCAACGGCAGCTCCCAGGATTAACAGTCAGTGTTCACAGGCATGGTTGGAGGTATGAGCAATGCATGAGTGTGCCAAAAAGTCTTCAGAAGTCATCCGAGCATTTTCACACTTCTGCTCTGATTTATATGTGAGCAGAGGCACTGGGGAATGAAAGACAGGCAGGGGTCATTGTGGGAGTCGGGCTGTGAAGCTACAGTGGGGTGGCTGGTCCAAAGCTGTTACCCTCTCCAATACAGGCAAGACCCCCTCACAGCCAGGACATCCACCAACCCAGCATTTTAGAAGTAAAGCGCTTAAAAGAATAATAAGAAAAATAAAAATTAAGAAATACAGGGTTTCATCACAGTTGCTCTTCATAAGGGTGGCAAGAGGAAAATCCACCTTTGACTTTTTTTTAATGAGTTCAAGGAACATGTCAGTAGAAAGAAGGACCTACAAGTGCAAATTTGCAGCTTCATTGGGGATTATGATTTCCTGTAACTGCATAAAAGCTGCCCTACATAGGGCTCTGTTATCGTCACCATTTTGCCTTGAGAAGTGAATATTCATTAAAGTACACAAAGAGAGAGAAAGAGTAAAACCAGCAGACGTATATAATGCGCATGATCTTGCATGATGTACTGGTAAATCAGGCATATGCATGCAAAGATGAACTCAGCCATCACATGCACTTGTGAAACAGTCAAAAAACAGCTGTGCAAGCTTGAAACCCAATTATTATCTACCTGAGCATGGAATAAAGCTGTGCCAGGTTCTCAAGCTGCAGGCTCAAAGCACCCAAATATTTAACATTGAACTTTTCCTCTGAAACACTGAGACAAGAGGATCAGAGGTGCTGCAAACCACAGGTCTTAAAAATGCTTATCTTTTATTATTAACATTGGTAATTTAATTTCACTACTATATAGGTACATATTTGCGGAAAGCAGTTTTGGAGCAAAAAGACTCCTAAGCTGCTAAAGCATAATTCTGTAAGGTGCTGACCTTAGCCAATGGGTTTCACAAACTGGAGTTTGTGTATCGAATACAGATTTTGTAGAGCCAGTCTGATTGTCACTTCTGCTGATCACAAAGCATGCCCTCTACCTCTGAATGAGAGTGATGTTTTATTAGTTTAGACCCCAAAGTGGAACCAAGTCGTATCTCCAGGATGAGACATTCTCCCCACCACGGTGCCCTGAGTCAGAGCACCCATCCTTCTTCCTGTCAGCAGAGCTTTAGGGCTGTATCAGGAAGCAGCAAATCCCAATACAGGATTTGTAGTGTGAAGCAGGTGGTGTTGAGTACGTGATATCCACGGTACACATATAGTGCGTGGGAAGGTGCCTATTTCCAAATAACACCATGGACTGAACACACACTGGTGGTTGGAACTTAGTTTCGTTCTGGAGGTAAGCGTTCCAATACTGCTCTATGAACCAAAATGGAAATACTGATTTCAAAAGTGTATCCATAATTCAAGCTCAAACACTAATATAAGCAAAAACTAAACATGGAGTTCGCCATATTTAGGCAACCAACACAGGTTGCATGATCAAAAGGCCTTCTCCTGCTCTTTACAACTACCTTACTTTTTGATGTGTGTAGCATTAGGTAATTTAATGAGAGAACAGGACAGTCTGTCTACTGCTCAAACCAGTAGGTGCTCAGGGCATGCCTAGATTCCAAATCCAGGAAAGGGCCATGAAACAAATATTCTTTTGATGAGTTCATCTTATCCAAATATGCCAGATCTGATAGCTTAAATTTCTTCCCTAGTCTAAGGACAAGGGCATATCTGCTGGGGAAGAGAGAGCAACAGCCTGCAGACCTGAACACCACAAGAAGCAATGCCATTTCCCAAGTGTGCGGTACATGGCACCTCCATCTTGAGTCACCCTGTATTTAAGTTCATGCTAATTTGCATGTGTGGATCTCTATATGGTACAATCTATATGCCACCTGCTCTGTGACTACATATGCAGCAAAAGACATGGGGGCATATTCCCAAGCACAAATCATCTTTTCACACCAAGATAGCAAAAAGAAGCTCTTATCCTGCCAGACTTCACCAGCCAAAACCCTGTTCCAGGAGATTTCCTGCTAACATACATCTGCCAGTGCCAAGCCTTGGTCTCAACTTTTTTCTGCCCTGCACTGGGAACAACATGCTTGGAATGAACAAAGAACATATTGGTTCTCTTCTCCACGGCAGAAATTTTTTACTCAAAGATCCTACTCCAGTGACCTAGAGCTATTTGAAGAGTTAAAGTTGCAACAAAATCCCACTGCATAAAACCTGGCTCTTGCCAGAGAAAATCTGTACTTTTAGCAGTATCCCCCATTAAAAAGTGACAATTTTAGCCATTGAAGATATTGGCTGAAGTGCTGCCTGACTCTGAGGGGCAACACTTATAACCTCAAACGCTTTCTAGTATCCAGAGGGTTTCAAAGAGAAGCAGTGAAATGTAGATTGGACACAGCTCTGCCAATTAAAATAGAGCAGATAAAGTTTTTAGGGCAAAATGAAATGCTTTATCCTCTCCCATCCTTGGGGTGCAGTCTATCTCCTTCAGTACACAGAGTGAAAAAGGATTTGGCTTTCTTATTATATGTAAAATTCTACCAAGTATCTTGAAAAACTGTGAAAAAATGCACAATTAAATACTGTTACTTTAATGCCATCAACAAGATGCTATTTTTGAGAGTATGTGTGACATGACGTAATTCTATGCTATGCTGAATTTTAATACTGTTTTATAAGTTCTGCACAGATTGAAATTTCTTGGAGTCTAAGAAAGCAAAGACTGCTTTCAGTGAAATGTCTCAGAGAATTTTCTTTGTGACTCATGTGAGACATCTGGGCTCCAATTTTTATATATAACTAGGTAGCTTTCTCTATCCTGTTGTAAAGATTGGCTGGGAGAGACGAGTATTGAAAAAGCCTAACTTTTCCCAAGTCCAACTGTATTGCAGGGTAGCCCAAAAATGGCCACATGGCTAACTCTAGTGTAACCAAGAATAGTGGAAAGTTATGATTTACATTCTCCTAGGGGCAGGGGCACAGAAATGGTCTATTTGATGGGATTAACAGGCCCCAACTGCAGCAGCACACAGACAAGTACCTGTGATTTTATATGCTTTCATGCATTATTCATGCAGTCCAGCACACCACAGAGGTGGTCCACAAAAAACCAGTCTTCGTTCAGAACACTTCTAGAACTGAGCTGCATGAAAATTTGGATATCATCTTTGTAGACCATGCCTGTCTTTCATCATCAGTGAGTGTAAAGAAGGACACGCACAGTCCATCACGATGTCCAAATCCATAGCTTGCAAGCAACACTACTCATAGAAGTCTCAGACATTTTTTGCCCTGACAAATTAAAATAGCATCAGAGTCAATCAGATCTGACTATGAAGCTGTGCTTCACAGTATAGTACTGCAGAGGACAGTATTCTCCTGAGTATTGTAGCTCAGAATAGGTAACCCACATGGTCACTATCACTGCCCCACCACTGGAGAGTGTGACAAGGACTCTGTTGGCACAAAGTCACCACATCAGTAATTTCTGAGCAATTACAGCCTTTGCATCATCCTGCCTCTCTAACCCCACCATTATGGAGGTACAGCACAAGTTAGTCATAGTTGCCCTGGAATCCAAATCTAAGAGATGATTCTTGAAGAAAACATAGAAACCTGGTTATAATTGCAGAGCATGAAAATAAAGACAACCTGATTTATAAGCAAAGTACAGCTGGCAGTTTTGGCATCCTTGTTTTCTGCATCACCTTTGGAAAATTCTTTTTTTCCCTTTTTACTTCCTTGTGTTGTTTTTTGAGTTTTGTGAGGGTTTGGGGTTGTTTTGTAATCAGAACTCTATTTACTGAGACACCAAAGGCAAAACAAAACAGAACTTGGGCAGAACTGTGCTAGGGAGAGGTTTTATACTCATGGATTGGCCAGGCATAAACCAGACCCTAAAAATAAGCTGGGCAACTATTTTCTCTGATGCAATAAAGCTTGAAAAGATTTAAACACTGCACATTAAATCTATATAAAAGCAATGAAAATATTGTTTCACTGACATCAGTAATTCATCATCATCATTCATAATAGACCATCACTGGCATCAGTCAGGGCGTCACATGAAACACTAAATATGTGATAGGATAAACATGTGATATGAAACACTAAATATGTGTTAGGATATGGACACTGTATTAATCTTATACAGTATCATATTGCAGAGTCATTTAGTTACTCTAATATTTGTAGTGCAGCTAGACTATGCTTCCAGTTGCAACCTTAGCTATGAAACATGCATGAAAAATGTGATTCCCAGAGCATCCCAATCCTTCAGTGTTTAAGGCTCAACACTGAGCAGCATGCCTGCTCCAATAAAGCTGCTCTGACCAGCAATCAAGGGGAGAATGGCCATGTTTGTCAGATGACAAACTTTACTCAGGACCTGTATGAACAGAGCAATTTAAAACCATGCCCTGGTAAAATCTAGGATGGCCACCTTCCTTGTGGGAATAGCAAGTTAGCAAAAATTTGAAGAAATAGATATTTCTCCAAAGCAGACCCACACACATGTATGTACTGAATCATGGAGGAGAAAAGGACAATATAAGTTTAAATAATTATATGATTAAAAATAAATTAGAAAAATCACACTCCTGTGACTCAGGAGAAAAAGACAGATGTGAGAAAGACTTGACAAGAAACAGACAAGGTAAAAATAGTAGCCACGGGAAAAAGGAGAGCAATGTGCAGAAATCAGACTTTCAAAAATAAAATTTTAGAGAGAAGATCTTAAAGGATCCTGGCCCAGTTTCTAAAGAGCCCTTCAGAGAGGTGAGGATGGAATTAAGAACTAGTACTTTCTAAAATGAGAAGTGCTGAACTTTTTGCAAGGAACACATCTGTTTGCTTTCCTCACTTGGTGATCCTAAGGAGATGCCCTGTCAGCACTCTATTTTCTAGATCCTCTTCTAAAGCTAGTTATGAGTTTGAAGAAGCAAGTAGTGGTCACACACTCTCAAGTTCTACAAAGATGGTTCGAAACACGGAAACTTACAAAGAAAGTTGCTGCAGATTACTAGTTTGATGCTCAAAAGACCAACAAGTATCTCTGCATGTACTAACCAGCATTTGGTGTGGGCTGAAGACTCGATCTCACTTAGCCCACAGGGAAACATGGTTAAACCAAGGACAGCTGTCCTGTGCTATCAGCTAAGTACACAAGCTGCAGGACTCACAGGTTTCTGCAAACCAGCTACACCACCATAACCTCAGCCACAACCTGAACCATAAACTCTTGCTTGGGTACCTGCAGCTGGAGACAGCACTCTGTGTGTGTTCAACCTGAGAAAGCCCAGAAATACCTATTCAAGTTCAGTGGGATCTATGTGCAGAAGCTGAATGAATGACCCAGGTTGTTGGAACTGTTACCTTCCTGCTTGATGTATTTATCATAGGCACAATAATGGGGAATGTTCTGTAAAGGAAATATCTCTGCATTTTTCTGAGCAACACACCAGAGTAGTTTTCCACTATCAATCTTTACTTCTCTATCATCCTTTGCCTTGTATCCTTATGAAAAACCACAACTTTCACACTAAAAGATCAAAAAAATCACCTAAATATAAACAAAGCATTTACTGCACCAAATCTAAAAAGATTAAGCTACATTATATGTAGTTATTTCAAACATTAGAAAACTAATTAAAAACTTTATCTGCAAACCCAATTTAACATTCCAGTGAATTATGTACCACATCAACTTACACTTTGGTGAAGGAAGGGTCAGCTTACTAGCAGGCAGCTGTACAGTCTAAACCATAAACCTTAATTTTAAAACCTGAACTCTCCCATTTGGTGCGATGGGGCAGTCAGGCGCCAACAGGATTCAGAAATGCCTTCACATTGGGCAGTAGCTTCCAAAGCTAAATAACATTAAAATCTGAAAAGGCAAAATCAAGTTAAAATTCATACCATTATTCTGTCAGTGAATTATCTCATTTTCATAAGAAATATTTGAAGCCCACAGAAAATATTGAAGTTTTCTGTAAATAAAATTTGGTTCCCTCCAGGATAGATGGTAACTGAGCAAGCAATCTGAAATTTTAAGTTCTTAGTGTAGATACAAGAAAATTATATGCTTTTTTGTTGGATACAGCCCAAAAATATATTCAATGTTTAAAGTTGAGCATATGCTTAAATATCTCAACTTCATCACTGAAGAATTAGTTTTTCCACCCAGTCTCCTAATTATTTTGTGCTTCTTTCAAAATCAAGTTTTAAAAATATCAAAAGGAAACCTTAGTATTCTACTTATGTTTAATTCTTCCCTCTACCTTTGCTAGTCATTAGCAAAAATATTTCAGCCTGCATTACTAATATATAGAGAAAAATTCAAGACCCCTTTTTTAGGGCTGGAGGTCTGATTGCATCTATAAAACATTTTTCTTCTACCCCTCCTCACAAACCTGATTTCAGTTATTTGATAGGGAACATACATATAACACCCTGAGTTAGCAGATTTCCAGATTCTGTTGTTACAGATTTAAATGACAATTGTTTTGGTCAAATTCCATGACTGACAATTTACCCATAGGCTTTCTGTAAAATGCAGACAAAAAATCAATATTATTGGTTGTAGCAAGGTGTGAGTCACACTCTTCTCCCAGGCAACCAGCAACAGGACAAAAAGACACAACCTCAATCTGCACCAGGGAATGTTCAGGTTGGACCTCAGGAAGCATTTCTGCACAGAAAGGGTTGTCAAGCATTGGAACAGACTGCCCAGGGAGGTGTCCATCACTGGACACCATCCCTGGAAGCACTCAAGAAACAAGTGGACATGCTAAGGTTCAGTTGACAAAGCAGCGATTGGTCAAAGGTTGGACTCAATGATCTGGGGGTCTTGTTGAACCTAAATGATTCTGTGATTAGAATAATACAAACAGGAAATAAAGTGGTTCACTTATTCATGCTGCTATAGGGATTTTTGTTATTGTTTCTACTTTTTTTTTTAATAACATTACTGTTGAAATAAAATAGGAACTACATTGACAACAATTCAGGCAATATGTGATATGCAGCCTAGGAAACTACCAGCAAAATGTTATGCCTTGTTGTTCAGAAGTCAGAGGGATTAAGAGGCAGGCTACTCCTGGATGGATTTCTGCTGTTCCATGTACTATTTTAACCAAGACCAAATAAAAAGTCATCAATAAATAGTTTTCGATATAACTTATTCTGTGGAAACAACATAATATAATGCTAAGTGCTGTTAGGATAATTTGAAATTAAATCAGATAATGCAAAAAACCTGCTCTTAGTGTATATGTGCGCAGGGAGACTCTATGCATGCCCGCGTACAAATTATTCCCAGCAAGCCACTTTCAGCTCAAACAATTACTGAACTAAGTACTCTCCAGCTAGGTATTCACATCTATATATAGGTTTTCTAGCAACAACATTATGTAGTTAATAATAAAGAAGGCCAGCACTAAAACTGAAAATCTTATTAAAGGTTTATTATTAGTGAAAACTGCTGTTCTACAAAAATTAAGTTCTCATAATATAAATTAACAACTAAGGCCGCCAAAATCCCAAGCTGTTTTCAGAGGCAAGGTAATTGCTCTGGCTGGGATCTATCCAAGATTAAAACATCCATACTTAAGAGTCTCTGAAAAGCATTCAAGCTCCCAGTATAGTCACTAGTCAAGGCAATGGATTTAAAGTGTCTACTTCAGGGAAAGTCAAATCGCTCTCTAGGAGCCTGTAGCCTGTCCCAACTTGAAGCTCACTGCAGTTCACCTTGCCATCGGTGTGTCACGTCATTTAAAGTGCCCAAGGGATGACAGACAGCAGATGGGGCTGATGGAAGGCTCACATGTCTATGGACTAACAGCTGAAGGCCACAAGGGGTGCCCAGTGTTAGGCACAAGGGGTGCCTATTTGGGAACTTCCTAGATCTTCACCAATATAACAGGTGTTAGACACCCTATTCATATATAAGAACTAATGATAAATGCTTAAAATTCAGGCACCAGTCTCAAATTGCAATCAAACCCGAGACACATTAGCAAATAAGGAAAAGGGAAAGGTGGGGTGGTTGCCTGGTACACAAAACCAAACAATATTCTCCCTTTATCAGCTTACACCGCTTCTCCCACCTTTCCTTCTGGCCAGCACCCAGAGATGTGCACCAGCTGCCAAGTAAGAGAATAATGACAAATTGAATTCAAATCCCATGGAAATGCAATCTACTTCCCACGCAAACAATAGAAAAATACAGCCCCAACCACTATATATTTAAATAACAAAGGATTAGATAGTACACTATTTTTAAACTCAAAGAGTTGGAGGGTTTGAAGAAGGGAGCAGAAAACACTTTGGTGACATATTTACTATGCATTGTTCATAAGCATGCCTAGGAGCTTTACACTTTGTAATCCAGTTGGAAAATGTTGATAAACCTTAGTTAAAAAATAGCCTAGGGTATAATGATTATAGAGCTCAGTGCAGTTCAAGATTTACTTCTGAGAGATTATTCCAGCAACCAACCCTCAAAATTTGTGTAGCTTCACTGTAGAAAAACATCTTAAAACCTCTACCTGTAAACCTGAATTCAAGTCAGAAAATGTATCTACAACCTACCACTGACACAGTAATCTTGTATTTAGTTCTTATCTTATTGCCATGTTAAATTTTATTATCAGCTTCATTTAGATAGCTGATTTGTGGCTGTATCTTGTCCCTCAATGCTAATGACAAATAGGATTTTGAATTACATTCCAACAAGTTTTATTTCTTCATCTTGTCATTTTTACCTCTGCTTCCTCTAATTTTTAGCACCTTTGTGTGAAAGTGAGCCAGAAATTTGCCTGGTTTTTGTAGTTCATGGAATACAGGCAGTGACTGACAGTGCTCACATTCCTCCAGGAGTGGCCACTGAATCTCTCCTCTGGCTTTTATCAAGGGATCTAGAAAACAACTGAATATGTATTTAAAATGTGACACCTGAAGAGGAAAAGAAAAGTCTGGCTGTGGCTCAGGAAGGCTGTTGCTTCTGTGGATGTCACTTCTCTTCAAAGCCTTCAGGTACCCAGGGAGTCTCTTGTCCAAGAGCCCTTCAGACAAGCAAGAACTGTGGAACTGCACTGCCCCACATTCATAAATCTCTCACCACATACACTGCAGGAAATTCAAATCAATCACAGGATACTACTGTCTTCCTAGGACTCACCTGTGGGTTTTTTCTGAGGAAAAGATGAATTTGGCAAAACAAAGCCACATTTATATAACAACAAATGCATCCCTCTTTCCTTTCAACACTTGGAGAAAGGGAAAGTAAATGCAAACATCATTTTGATAAAAGCAAAAGAGTAGTTTTGCATTTGACATTGCCCATGTTCAAACATTCCTGATGAAAATTCTGAGATAGAAGTTAAACATTAGCTTTAAAACTTTCTGGAAAATATTCTCTAAAAGCATTCCAGAAAACATAATGAGAATCATGACCAACATTACCGGCAAAAGAAAAATGAATTTAAAAACAGCAAAACTGAGGAATACATTATTAAAGGAAAAAAAAAAAAGAAGCAGCAGCAAACCAATCACAACTACTACAAATTTCAAGCATGCAAAAGCATAGGGACACCAACTTTTAAAAAAAAATCAAAACAAGTAGTTCTGTCTGGCAACAAATTCTACACCATATTACACAGAACAGACTTGCTTTTCACTTGCTTGAGATTTTACTGCTGTATAGATTCTATGCATCTCCCCTTGCAAATAGTGAAATACCTGCTCCTTATTTACTTCCCCCAAGGTAGAACACGAGCAGAGAAAATAGCTAGATCCGCAGTAACACACTGCACACTGAGTTGGCCAAAACAGCCTTCTCCTGGGAGCTACAAAAGGGAAGCAATGCATGCCTCCTCAGTGGCATTTGTAACTCTTGCTGATGACAGGATGGTGCTCACACCCAGGGGGACCACTGACAGCACAGCCCCTCATTCTTAACTCATCCAATTGTCTCATCTTTAACCTACAGTTAGTCTACTCTGTACTTTAACCTCAGATATTCCTTTTCCAGTTCCAGCTCCCTAAATGCAAGGAAGTACTTTACATCCTCTTAACAACTAAATTCTCTCCTGCTGCCCAGGAACAAGTAACAGGATAGAGGTGAGAGAGGACCAAAACGCAGGCAGTATCCTTGAGCTCTGTCTCTGAAATTTTTTAGGATTCCTTTTAAGGATTTCAATTAACAAACAGAAGTAGAACAACAAAAAATATTTTGAGTTCTATGATTTTTTCTTTCTGAAAAGCCATGCTTCATTCAAAGACACATCATTTAGAATGTTATTTCTTATTATATGGAACAATTAGAGGAGTCAAAAGCCGAATACAATGTTTTGATTTCCTTAAAATAGCGCTTCAATGAAGCTAAAATAATGTGTTTTGAAAAATCAGTTTTATGGACAAATTAATGTTTGTTTTCATTCTCATTCAAAAGAAAATTCAGCGTTGGCATTTCACTGAAAACAAGCATGCCAAGTTTCAACCAGCTGTAATATTGTAACTGGGAAAACAGATTCCAGAGGTTCATAATCAGATTTGAGCTACTGTTAAAATTACACCCACACCCCAAACAACCCTCTCTCCGAAAATAGCAAAAGGATGCATGACTTCACAGAAATTGTAAAAAGAAAAAAAAACGAAAATAAAAAAACAAAAACCACCACTTCAGGAAGAGAATAGCTTCTCAGCAATATTCCTATGGGAGGTCTAACATAGGCAAAACAACTCACTTTTCATACACTTGCTCTGAGAAATGGGAGAGTTGCTTTTGCTATATTTTCCATATAAACCTCTTTCCCTCAGAGATCTTTTGAGACATATAGGAGTCATAGATGATTTCTACTCAAAACTTTAATATCCAGAAAAGTTTCAAGCAACTTAAGACATGATAATGAAATGTAACTCTCCTCTAACAGAGAGGGTTGAAAAATAGTTTTTCCCATTAATGATGCCTAAAATTATTTAGATTTATACCGCATATCAAGCTAATTCATACAAACATGATGCAAACCTTTCCAGGAAAGGCACATGCATACCTTACTGCACTCTAAACACTGTATTCAAGCACTCATTCTGAGATTTTGATTTTACAAGGCCCAAGCTCATTATATCACAGCATAAGTGGCAATTCTAACACTGCACCTACATCCAGCAAAAATCAGTTTGTTTTTTCTTTTAATCAGCTCAGCAGTCACCACCACCTTTCTTCAGTGTTGAAATTTGAGTGATTTTTGTTGTTTGAAGAAGATTAAATCTTCTGTTGGATAGAGCCATGAAATTGTCTGTGAAGTACCTGTTTCATCAGCTACTGGTATGCTCGAAGATTATCTGATGAGCTGTGGTGGTGAATGACCAGAAATCACACAAACTGTGGTTTATCACTGGATAGAAAAGAAAGGAGAGATATGTATACAATTTTCATCTAGTGACTGAAGACACTAAAATATCATATCAAAAATCAATTGTAAAATCAAAGTTATAGAACAGTTAAGATTGGAAAACTCTGACAAGATCACAGAGTCCAACCTTTGACCAAACATCACCATGCCAACTAAACCATAGCACTAAGTGCCATGTCCACTTGTTTCTCAAACCCTTCCAGGGATAGTTACTCCACCACCTCCCTGGGCAGCCTGTTCTAATGCTTGACAACCATTTCAGTGAAAAAATTCTTCCTGATGTCGAACCTGAACCTCACCTGGCTCAGCTTGAGGCCATTTCCTCTTGTCCTGTTGCTGGTTGCCTGGGAGAAGAGACCAATCCCCACGTGGCTACGACCTCCTTCCAGGTATTTGGAGAGAGCACAGTGACTGGCTGCCACCAGGACATAGCTGCATTCACCAGCACTCTGGGCCCAGCCACCCAGATTAGTTTTAACCCAACAAAGAGCACACCTGTCCAAGACATGGGCTGACACTGTTCTCTTGGAGAGACAGTTTTGAAAGCTTTACTGAAGTCCAGGTAGACAATATTTACAGCCTTTCCCTCATCCACTAGGTGGGTCACCTAGTCTCAAAAGAAAATCAGGTTGGTAAAAAAGGATCTGCCTTTTTTCCTTCCCTTTTCTAAGGGACTTTCCAAACCAGTGTCCTCAACAGGCCAAAGTCCACCCCCCGGAAGTCCAAAGTAGAGGTTTTGTTGGCCCCCTTCCTTACTTCACCAAGAATCAAAAACTATAATTTTGTGGTGGCTGTGCCCAAGACTACCTCTGACTACCACACCTCTCACCAGCCCCACTCTGTTCATAAAGAGAAGGTCCAGCAGGGCACTGCCCTAATAGGCTCACTTACCAGCTGTGACAGGAATTTATCTTCCACACACTCCAGAAACCTCCTTAGACTGCGTCCTCTCCACTGTGCTGAGTTTCCAGCAGACATCCATCAAGATAAAGTCTCCCAAAACAGCACAAAACATCAGCTAGTCGCATATAGCATACTTCATCTACCTCTTCATCCTGGTTTTGTGGTCTGTGACAGACCCCCACCAGGATATTTGCCTTCTCCTTGATTCTTACATAAGAAAGGCACTCAACCTTATCATCACTGTCCTTGTGCACTCTATAGTCAAAACACTCCCTAATGTACAGAGCCACCCCACTGACTCTCCTTCCTCACCTATCCCTTCTGAAGATCTTATAACCATCCAAAATCATACCAACAAGTCCTGCCTCGAAATTCCCTACCAAGACAGTCCCATCTAGTGTACAATACAAAATAGAAGAAAACACATTAGCCTTAAACCACATACAAAATGAGAACAGTTTGTGCAAGAAGCTTGTGTTAAGCCCAGAAATTACTTCTGTAGCCTAGACAAAACCTGTGTCACAGGATCTCCAAAAAAAATGAGAGAGAAGAGAACACAAAGAGGGGCTATTTCTGTCTAGCACTGTGGCCCACAACCCAGCCATGGAGGAGGCAAAATCCATAAGGATCATTGCAGAGCCACTTCCAATGGAGACAGGGCATCTCTGACCTATACTCAAAAACTCAGCAGCCCGATTCACCACAGCCAATATTTTTGAGTGGTTCCTCTGAGTGAGAGGCCCAGAGAAGAAGCAATAGGGCTGTACAGTGTCCAAAACTCCTGCATCAGGACTGCATTATCAGAGAAGCAGCTGAGCTACTTCCACCAACAGACTCTGTTCCCTGATGAGCACCAACACATGTGAAAAGCAGTCTGAATTCTGCCTGCGGATGACTTTCACTTTATGGCCTCACTAAAGTGCCAAACTGAAATAGCAAAACAGATTATCCCCCTGGACCCATTCACCTGAGGGCTCAGGAACCTGCAGAAGCAAACACAGATTTCACTCTGGGACCTTAAACCTGCAATGCTCCAAAGACACATTTAGCTCAGATTTTTCCTGCCCTCCCATGGGCAATAGGGGAGAGGAAAAATGACACTAAGAAATATTTAAACTAACAATACCAGTTAGGAAGAAGAAATAAGGCCATCTTTAAATTTTCTGTCTTTTGAGTGTAAGATTTCTGACAAGAATTTTTCCATTTTCTTTCTGCCTCTCTACACACAGAGAAAACAAGCAGATATACCCTTGACCACCCAGCAAGCATTCACTGTTACAGATTTGAAAGAACCTGAAGTTTCTTTCTTCAAATTCAGTAGGGGTGAGAACAGGGGAAAAACCCATAGTACTGTCATGACTTACCTCGTGTATATCATGTGTTCAGAATAACATACATATATAACAGAACAAGTTCTTAGCAGTGATAAAAAGCATAAAAATAAGCACTTTTCACACTGCCGTGTGCACAGGTATTAAGTGATAATGAAAAGCTATTTAGAGTATGGCAGAACTGGCACTCTACCAGAATAGAGGGAAGCTCCCTGTTAAGACAGGGAGTTTTTACAAATGCACAGTCTACCTGCTGGTTTTTTCAGTGCTGCTTTATCTTCAGGAAGAAGAAAGCTTACTAGAAAGCTTAATAAATACACCAATTATCACATGGGAGATACTCTAGAGTGAAATCCAAGCAGATGGTCTTATGAAATTTCTGATCACGTCAACATCATGCTTGGAATTAAGCACATAGGCTTCCATTGGAAGCTAGATAAAAAGCATCACCTACAATATGAAGTAGAGCTCCTTATGACTAGCTTGATACATTTTAAAGTTAATTTGCATCCAAGTGTAGTTTTACTTTCATGCCCACCATCCCACCTGTCCTGGAACCCCATGACACTCAATGAAAAGCAGAGCAGGAGCCTACTGTTGCAGATGCTGCTGGCTGGCAGAGTGACACTTCATGCAAGTCAGAGCAGCCTTTTGAGAGCTTGGGCTGGCCCAGGGGTTTACAACTGAAGTTATCAGACAACACATCTTGTTAAAAGTACACGACAAGAGCATTTGGCAGAGCCATATTTGCTGCCTTCATGAACTTAGTCCTGCATCTGGATCTGCAGGACCACATTACCAGCTGACTCTCCATTCTCTTAGCTCACTTGCTGCAGAACAAAAGCTGTCTCGAGGGTTTCAGGACCAAAGCAAAAGAGATGCTAGGAAGCCTTGTCAAATAAATGGAGCTGGAAGCAAGCTAGACAACATAATTTGAGCCACGCCAAATACTATTTTTTTCTCATATTATCTGCTACCTGCAATTATAAAAGTAATAATAGCTTAAAAACACCCCTGTACTTCCACTTCAAAAGGAGATTTCTGGATCTCATAATTTAAGAGAAAAAAAAATTAAAAGGCATAAATTGAATATATCCTAAAGGACCAGAAATCTAAAAAACAACAACCAAACAACAAAACACGACCACCAAAATAATAAAAAAAAAAAGCCACTGCACACACAAAACCAGCAACCAAAGAAGAAAAAGCAAAACCAAATAAATAAACCAAAACCCCCTCCAACCTTGCTATTCTTTCAAAAGCTTGGACGTTTTTACTCAGCCATATGATTTCTGCTTTTCTTTTGCATTCAATCACACTCCCCAGACATGGTCAGTCTTCCTTGCCTCTGCAAAGGTTTTCTGTGTAGGAAAACAGCTTACCTAGCATCTTGTTTTTCCACATACCGACAAATGAGACCTTCAGTTGACTGCACCCCTTGAAAGGCAGCAGTCTAGGTAACAGGTAATTCATGTGCTGAAAGCACTTCCATCACCACTCCTATAGGCAGCCTATCATCTTAAGGGATCACTTTGAATTATCTTTAAGGTTTTCAGGGTGGTTAAGTTTGACCTGTAGTTTAAAAAAATCATATCTATTAAGCAACCAATTTCTGCTAGTTCATTTAATCCTCATTTATGACATTTTAGCCCTATTTCCTTTCTCTCAGGCATGTACATTATGCCAATATACACAATTATTATTAACTGGGTACTGTTTTCTGGGTTTCTACCTTAAAGGGAGGTATAAAGTGCCAAGGCTGTCATTATAACTCAGTTCCAAACTTCAACCTGTCAAATTTCAGAGTGCTACCACTGCACCTTCAAGGTGCATTGGCACAGTGACTGCAGTTGTCTTTGACAATGTAAAGAAGAAAAATGTTACCTTAGAGGGGCAGCATTTTTATTTTCAAGTTTAAATTACATTATTGCATCTTAATTGGTATACAAAAAATTGTAGACTGGAGTTTCCAGTTTATATAGTGTCAAATTTCTTTTTTTTTTTCCCTCGATAGTCATTTGCATTGTGATGAAAATTCTCTTACTCCTGAAGCTTTAGATTATCCTGTCACCAGAAGAATGTGACTGTGAAAATTTATTCAAAGTAAGCATGATCTTTTGTACAGCTACACAGCCACTGTTTATTAACATTTTGCCATGAGTTTTACCATTCTAACCTACATTTTAACGCTTTTCTGTAGAATTGAGGCAAAAAATATACTCAAACACCATAAAAAACATACTTTATTATGAAATCTCTTTGAAAGTATGTTGGGTTTTTCAACTGCTTTGCAATGCGTAGTATTCCTGATTTACGTGTCTCACTGCAAATCAGAACATTACTGTCACATAAAGTTGGATAAACATACCTGTAATTACACAAAGAAAAAAAAGCCATCATAGCACTAACAAACAGCAGCAAACTCACACTAACGAGCCACATAAGCCTTCTCTGTCAGCACTAGCAACAGACCAAAACAAAAAGCTGTTCCAGTAGCCCACCAAAGAGCATATAGGTATTTTCAGTGATTCTTCAGGGGGGAAAAAAATACAGTGAAGGCAGGGTGGGTTGGGGAAGGATGGTAGGAGCTAGCATTAAGAAAACTACCCAGACAGCTTTGTACTCTGCCTATCACAAACGCTCACTGACTCTCCCCACACCAGCTGGAGTGGTTGCTACACACCCTGTGCCTGGGCACAACGCTAGAGCTCTGGGCTAGAGCAGAGTCCACCACGGTCCTCCTTCAGGGGCTCAGTGCGAGCACATCCGCACACGAAATGGCACAAATTACAGCAGCAAGAGCAACTTCCAGTTCATAAACACAGACTACGAGACTGCATTAGTTATTAGGTAGTTATAATGACACAGAGAAACCTTCTACCTCCGACCAGAGAGACGCGCTTACCTGCAATGGATGGATCCCAGGCTCCCGCAGCCCCAGCTGCCCACCCTCAAAAGGAAGGTCACAGACGAGATGAACGCAGAATTTGTGCTGACAGTCTCCCGACGTGCCCTTCTAAAGAGGTGCCCTCCCTCTACTGCAACAGCAGATCGCTCAGACACACCACACAAGCTCCAGACAAAGTGACCTAGCTACCAAGCTCCTCTGTTCTTAGGGCTGAGTGACCAACAGGGGCATCAAGATTTTATCCATTATTGAGAGCAATGAACCCCACCCTCCCTACAGCTGCCTCTGGTTGACTGAGGAGCTGCCAGGTGCACCCAGTCAGACCAATAAAAGGAGCAGCAATTAGCAGCTAATTCCTGCACATGGCATGTAAAACAGGGCGTTCCTTATCTGCATTAATGACAGGCTGAGGGTGAGGTGCGGAATGGGGAGAAGAAATTACAACAGTAGTCTGGATTAAGGAGGCAGCACACATCCTGCAATTTAACGGGAACAGTAACAGGGTTTAATTGGAGAGAAGTCTGCAGCCTCAGTACTACCGCCAGTTTTGTCACTTACCACGCTGGTTCAGACAACCTATGCAGCAAGAGGCCAAGTAAATGATGGGTAAACAGTAACAGGAAACTTTCTTAAAATACTTTTCGCACTAGAGGTCATCATTCTGGCAAGTTTTATGTTTCAGGAAGAAACATAAATACAGGCATCACAGTTCTGAAAGGGTTGATATGAGAACAAACCCAAAGTCAGACATGTTTTCTTTCTGCCTTCTTCCACTCAGGAACCACCTACTTGCATATTGATCTACAAGTGACGGTATTAAATCAGTCTTCCACAGTTAATCAAGATCGACAGCTTCTGCATGCAAATGTTAACAAATCAAATGGGTGCGCTCCCACTGAAGGTCAGATGAGCTTACCTTCCTTGGCAAACCAAAAGGGCCTTCTACAGCTCCTTGATCATGAAAGTTTTCTGATTTAAATTTTGAGACCGGGCACCATACTCTTCTCCCAACCAGATGACAATTTAGCCCAGTATTGTGATTCCAGTAGTGACCCTCATTCTCACCTCATTTGTATGGAGAGTTATCTGGAATTTTAACTTTATTTTATTTCCCTCCAGATTAATCTCTTTAATTCTGTTTTCTTCACATAATTAGGGACAGTTTTAAGGGTGTTGTGTTTTGGGGTTTTTTTGTGATGGACCTCTACACCAGATGCCTGAAGAAGAAATGTAAGACAAATGGAGAAATTCTCCTTTAGCAGCTCCTGGCAATAGTTTAATGACCTTTTGAGCTTGGGGCTGCATCCAGGCCATGTTGCTTAATAATAACCAATGCACCTTTCTCTCAGCATAAGGGATTTAATCAGTTTCTCTGGCATTAACCAAGCAGTTCTGCCTTCTCTTAATAAGGCAATTTAATTCTTTTTAAAGTGTACAGTAAAGAAAGATGACCAGAATGACCAGTTAAGATGCAGGGCTGAGATTCAGAAAATCTGATTTCTTCTCTTTGTCCTCTGAGCAAGTCCAAAAGAAGAGGGAAGTTTTTTATAAAAAGCAGGCATTTGACTCACTTTTGCAGAAGGAAGATCTCCTGTTTAATTTCACTGAGATTCAATTCACCTTTAATAAGGAGAACACAGCTTCTTTTTCAGTCCTTATTTAAATTGTAAGACTCTAAGAGCAGGGTTCATCTTTACTGTGCATTCAGTATAGTCGTTTATGGGGGCCAGTCTTGGTGGCTACAATTTATAACAGCACTATTGATATTTAAAGTCTTGGAAGATCCAAAATAAGCAGTCTACAGCTCTTCAGAAAATATTTTTTAGCTCCAGGGTGGATTTTTTTTTATAAAATCCAGGAAGGCAGAGAAGCAAATGCCAATAAAAATGGTATGGAGCCTCACTCCCTTAGACAAGTGAACTTCCCAGCTTCAGCAGGTAATGTAAAGCAAGGAATGAGGACTGCTATTTGCTGTTTGATGAGTTCAGTTCATACAGGAGGCTATCACCTTTCTCCACATCCCATGCCTTGACAGTAAAGTCACTCCTACCACCTGCATTTGGTATAGCAAGGAGAAGGTTACAAGTCTGCTTAAAAATCAGATCTAATGGAGAACTTATGTTAAGGTTGGTTTGCTTTCCACAGACTTGGCCTACAATCAGTAGGGATGGAGAAGAAGCAGGACTATCCTTGGCTGGCAGCCTGCCAGTTTCACTGGGCTAAGTGTGACATGAACCTACAGTCCTCAGCAACTACCCTCATCCTCCCAGCTGCCAAATGCAGAAGTCCTCCCCTACGTTCATTCCCCTTGGCCATTACTTTCACTCCCTACATGGTCTTCCCATTTTTAGCCACTTACTGAACACAGACTTGTGATGAATCAGATCAGAGAATGGGGCTTTTTTCCCCAGCTGGTTCATGAAGCTGACACACAACCACTGGTGCTAGCAAAGGAAGGCAGCTGGTAGGGACAGAAATAAACAGGGAAATGTTACAAATTTTAATTTCTTTTAGTGCTTGGTGTGAGGCAAAGCTGTTGTCAAGTGTGTTCAGACAACATCTCAAGTTTATGCAATTTCGGGGTTGTATAAAAAGAAAAAAGAAGAAATTGCTAATATCAGGTTATAATTTTTGGATCTTCAATTGCTATAAGGAATAGATCATTTAACCTCTCTGCATTTGAGTATGTTGTTTCAACAGTTCATCAGCAACAGAAAACACCTATTTATTTTATAGTGAAATATAATACAAAGGATATAAAACCCACCTGATTAGTTCACAAGGCTTGTTTATAACACGTTTTAGAGAGATTGAAACACCTACTTGAGTTCACATATTACCATTTGATCATGTCTTGTACATTTGTGTGGCAGCTGCTAATCACAATCCTTTCCAAGATAAATTATCAATTTCTGCTATTCACACAATATTTCTGTGTTCTAATTTTTCTTCTACTTTTGATTTCAAGAACCAGGTGTTGCCCTACAGAGAAAGAAACCCAGCCTGGATAAGATGGAAACCTCTCCACTTACCAGAAAAATACACAGTCTCTGTCAGATCTCACCTTTGCGTGTGGGATTCAAAACTATTTGAGCAGTGAGAGCAGTTAAGTAGGTTTTCGTTTTTTGAGTCTGCAATGTCCAGCCAGACAGAAGTCACTATATTTGAGATATGCCCATTTGAAATACTTCATCAAATATGGTGCACAAAGGGCATAATCAAAATGGGTTCATATGACCTTACCTTGCATTACCTCTTCAACCTTTCCATGCTCTAAGATGAATATCCAATAATGGAGAAACACAAAGAACAGATACAAAGCTTTGAAAAGCTTCATTTCTAGTCAACAAATTAATGGAGTTTTAGACTAAAATGTGTGGTGGCTTCTCACTGCTACCCCTTCCCAGATAAATTAGCTGTTTCTGCTCTTCAAGCAATCCTGTGTTCTAATTTGCTCATGAAAGATGTTAAAAGTTTATAGAGAAAAAAAAATTAGGGAAGATAAATTCCAGATAGTGATCAAAAAGTCTTGTATACTCTGTATTTAATATAAATAGATAATACACATTTAGCAAAAATATGAAAAAACAGATGTTAGAAGTATATATGGTCTATGATTTAAGACTTCCTTACACCTTGAAAAATAGTACTCAGGCCTAATTGAACATTTTAGGGAGGTGAAGAGATGCAACATTTTTTTTCCCCCAGGTTTTGAACAATTCATTATGCACATCCTCAGTGCAATAAAGCCGACGTGTCTGAGTCAGAGTATCCACCATTAGAAATCCCAGTGTTAGTTTCAGGGTGCCAGAAGAGTCCTTGAGAAAGCTTGCTGGAGAAAGCTGTTGCTAAACTAGCCATCACACACATTTTAATTTACTAATGAGTAAAGGTATTCATCTTTTCTTTTTGAAATTTTGATCTTATTGTAACAGTATTATTTTCTGTAATTAACATGAAAGCCAATTTCATTTGGCAGGGAAGATGTTTCCTTGCCTGCCTAATCATAGTATACTTGTCCATGGAAATTTGGAGTGCCATAAATCCACAATATTTCTGAATTTTAAAAAAAATTGGAATTTTACTGGCAGACAGAGGCAGTACATATATTTACTTAAAACTTCAATAATAATAGAGATCTGGATAAAAGAAACCTTCAATTATTCCTGTTAAAATTAGAATTAAATTAAATTGAAATATTCACCTATGCCTCTATCTCTTTCCAGTAGTGTAAGTTTGATTTAAATAGTTTTCATTATTGTTTTATTATGTCATTCTTGCTACAAAAAAAATTAGAAACCTCATAAAACCCGGACTGGGTGGAATGAATAGATAACAAGATCCTTTGATCTGGAGACTGATATCACCTCCTTTATGTACAAAAATAAAACCTTATTTCAACATGAATGTGACAAATCACACAGCTCTAACACTTTATGCTAGGTTTAATTCTAGAGGCTTTCCTATAGTCTGAGAAGAAAAGCATTTTTTTTCAAATTGAGAAATTAATTGAAAAATACTACCATGGAAAAACAAAAAGCACCAAAGGCAAGGGAGGGTGGTGAAGAGAGAATATGTTTAACCTCCATATTCTCATCTCCTGTCATTTAAATTAGGACCACAGCCATACAAAAATCTAAGTAGTGAATCCTTCTGTGTATGAAAATGCTCTGCTATTACCACTTCTCTAGCATTTCAACACATAAGTTTTCCAAATACCATTCTCAGCTACAATCTCTTACCCTTTGCACCTCTGCCCTCTCAACTTATTGCAAACCGTCCTGTCACGCTCTCAGCTCCCTTTGTTCATAAAGAAGCAATTTTCCCACTGTGTCCAGCCCCTTAAACAGCCAAAGCCCTGGGCATTGTGCTCACCTTCTGAAAAACCCAGCTCAGATTCTGCTCTACCAGACTGGGAGCAGCCTGCCTCCCTTTGTGAAGAGCTGCACACTGGCCTCACAGTCTTGTAAAGAGGAGAAAAACTTTCCCACCTGAAAGTATTGGCAGTGAGCAGGCTATTTTCACAGATCAGGTGGAATGTATAAAACGACAAGAAGCTGTCTAAAGTTTTGATGAACTACTTCCAAATTTGTCTATGTGAAAGCAAGGAGTGAACAGCAAGACTCATTTTTAATTAGTCCCAGCGAGTCATTAAATTGTTGCTTATTTTGCAGGCTGCAAGATGGATAATAGAGTTCCTGCATTACAATCTGGTATAAAAACAGGGAAGTAAACTTATTCAAACACACACAAATCATATTGCTAGTAAAGTGTTTATTGATGTTATGCAATATATTCCAAGCACATCTCAAATATTCATTAAGAAAAAAAGATGAACACAGCAAATAAACATTTTTCCAATTAAGTGAAAGCTCTTTAAAAGTTTAGGCTGTATTCATTAAAATTGGATTCCATTCTTACATTAACTAAAAGCAACTTTGTGGGGTTCCACATTTATGTTTTTCAGTAATTTGCATATAGAATGCAGCCATTTGCAAATCAAAGTACACTTTTTGTGCTGCCTGTACTGCGAATTCAACATGGACTCTCAACACAAATGCTTCTCAGGACTGTCTCTTGCAGAGTACTCCTCCATGTGCTCCAAATGCATCAGAAGAGCGAGAGCTGCTATTCCCAGTCCCCCCTGTACACACCCCCCTCACTCTCCTCAGCATGACATGTGGTTCCCTTCCCAGCTGTAGAGATAGGAGCAGTCTGGGGCTCTTCCTCGAGTACACACACAAAGAGTTATTATTTGTATTTGCTGCTGTTTGCAGAAGGAGATGGGAATACTTTCAGGAAGGGGTCTGAGCCGTTTCTGCACAAGCACTGCCAGAGCAATGCGCAGTCTCTGTGCCCGCCTCTGCGCCCTGCTTGGACACCACTACAAGGCTCACATGTCAGAGGGACCGAGCTGACCTCAGCAGAGGCAGCTGAAATCAGGTGAGTTGAGTGAGCAATACAGGGGCCCACCAGGCAAGGTCTCCCCAGCTCCTCTGGCCACCTCCTCCCTCTCGTCACTGCCTGCTCAATGAGAGCAAGCACTGTGTGTGAACATCAAAACCCCACAAAACCACTTCATGCAAGAAACCTTGGACTCTTCTGCCATTTCCATGGATTAAACAGGCTTGTAGTGTCAAAAAGCAGCACACCCACTGCAAGAAAGGAATAGATGGTGAAGTCATGGGAATGGGACAGGACAGAACAGGAGCATGGCTCTCCAGGCAGCAGCAACACACCAGAGAGGCTCAGCAACCTGAGAAAGAGCATTCTGACTGCCAAAATGAACTGGCACTTATAGTGGCAGTGAGAGATGGAACGTAACTACACAGAAAAATCACATTGCTTCAGTGAGGCTCTGAAACATGGACTTTTCACGTTAAATTTGTATGAAAAGAGATGCCAGTATATGTAAAAGCACTTCAGTATAACACGCGAGGAGGGATGCACAGAGCCAGTCCTTGAAGCCTGCTACTTCACTGCTGTACTGGCACTGTGGTGCAATCTTCCTTTCCTCTGTGGACATGAGCAAACACAGTTCAGCACTCTGGGGGGTCAGTATGCGAGGCAAGGTGATACCCTTCCCTCAGAGCTATTTTCCTGTCTATAATCACACAAATCTAGTTCATCTTCATCAAATATGATTGGGGGAAAAATGAAAGTGCATTTTATCTCCCTTGACCCTGTGAAATGGGCATTGCTGGAATTCACGAGTTGCATCTGCACTACCTACTACTTGCATCAATTTTAATTCATTTTTTTAAAGCTATTTCTTGCACAAACTGCATGAATGACAAGATAGAAATGAACGGCTGCACCCTACCTTGCAAGGGCAGGTTATTTCATCAGCTCGTTCCGTTGGTGTGATTAACAAACAATCCACCAAAGTTCACCAATTTCATCTCAGTATTTTGCCTGAAGATACTGTGAATGAGTTACTATATCTATCTTGAACTTGCTGTAATTTTAAACTGCTCCACTTTATCACAGCTCTTCATCTGAATGACTGGTGCCAGGAACTTGCCACTGTAAAATTAATAACATATTGACACTTCCAGCCCCTCAGTCTATCTTTGAAGTTTGAAAGCAATATCAAGGAATAGGTTATTTTACTTGGAAGTGATGGCAATTTGTATAAGACCACAAGTCTCCAAACGCAAACAAAACAGAAAGCACACATTTTGGCAGTAACAAATAAATCAAATTTGCATTGGAAAGCATTGAAGGCTAGATATTTCTCGCCTATCTACAAGGACTCCAGGGCACAGAGGAAGAATGTTAAATGGTCTCTTTCCTTCATTATTAAAATCACTGGGGATAGACTGCTCTCTCCCAAGGCTGGATAGATGGGGTCATGGGTCCAGCTCCCTCTTGGAAATCACTAGCTATGATCCAAGCTGTAGCATGATGCTTCTCTCTTGTACCAGGGATGGCTCCTTCCTCCCTCCATGTGCCCCTGCATCCCATGAGGGGTGAGCACTGCTTGTAGGAAGCAGAGTCCCAGAGTAAGACCATAGGGAAACAAAAGCAAGATTTAGAGGTAGCAGCTGTGAACATCACAGGGTGCCTGCTACCACTCAGTGACTGCAAGGTACAGACCACATGTGCAATTCTTTCCTTGTCACTGCCCTCAGTGGGGATGCTTCCCCTTGCCAACTGTTTCTTCTGACTGTTCTCATTGTAGAAATGAATGTGGGTTTTCACCTGGGTTGAAACCAGAACATTCTACTGCCCACACACAATCTTCTGAGCTAGAATGCATGGTGCTGCATGTCCAAGTTGCCTGCACAGCTTTGGATATCCCTTAAAGGTGGGACTCCGATCAGCTGGTCAATCTTCCCTTTCCTGAGTGAAGCTGCAGGGTGAAGCTATCTGAAAGCATTCAACCCTCCAGTGTGACAGAATAGAATCATTAAAGTTGGAAAAGACCTCCAAGACCATCCAGTTCTACCTCCAACTGAATACCACCACAACTGCTAAACCATACCACAAAGTGCCATGTCCATTCATTTTTTGAACACTTCCAAGTAACTCCACCACTTCCCTGGGGAGCCTGCTTCAATGCTTAACCACCCTTTCAATGAAGAGATCTTTCCCAATACCCACCCTGAACCTCCCTTGGTGCAACATGAGGCTATTTCCCTTCGTCCTTTTGCTAGTTGCTTGGGAGAAGAGGCCAGCCCTCAATGGGCCTTCTTACAGCCATGAAGCCCCCCAGGTTGGGCTGAGTCTTCTTGCTTAAAAGCTCCATGGGAGTGAAAGCAGGTACACAGAATCATGGAACAGTTTGGTTTGGAAGTGTTGCTCTCTTAGTCTTCTCCAAAGGACAGAACAGTAATTCCTACACTGATACAGCTGATAGCAGTGGGTGGTGGGGAGGTACCCTGACAGGGTTCAGCCCACAAAGATGTTGGGTCCCTGTGTCTAACCACATGTGGCTGAGCCCAGCTGCTCCCAGGGATAGTGACAGGAACAAACCTTTATTGTCAACATCCTTGCACACATATGCTAAGTTTGGGATGCCAGTACCTCAGGAACACACCTGAGCAGAAATATTTCACTATTAAAAGGAATTTTCAATCTATGTCCACTTTCTATATGGAAGCTTCTTTTCTAAATAGCTCTTCCCCAAATTATTTATCTGTATACCAATCATTTTAGCAAATGCTTCACATGAAGCTATAATTTTTCCAATGGCTTTACACAAAGAAGAACAGAGCAATTACAGTGGAGAACACGAAAAGTCAGAGGGACAGTACTCTTTTCTTACAACAATACACTACAGAAGTCAGAAACTACCTCATATACTTCTTGAGCATCCTCTTGAATGCAGTATCCAATAAGACTGGTTATTCTTGGACAGCAGTATACTTTTTCCCTCGTAATTTATTCATTGCAAAGTCTAATCCTCATGCTGATAAGGCAATATACAATAAGCAGAAGAACATAATCACATTTGAGGACAAGAGTAAGAAAGCATGGCCAAGCCATTTCCTGCTTTGTCACAAATGATTTCAACATCATTTTGTTTATTTCTTCCTGGAAGCTGAAAAACAGTGTCTAATGTTCCAACCAGAGAACTGTATTAAACATAGTCTTTTCTCTATCAGTATTATTAGTCAAGGATGAATTTTATAGCCTGAAAACATGGATAAGATGGATTAAAAGGGAAAGAAATGGTGGGAAGAGCTCTGCTGTGCAGGTAATATGATAGAAAAAAGATGTATGATATTATTACAGTTGTCTTGTTCATGACTGAAGCCTCTATTAACCTAAACCACAATTAGACTTATATTGACTGGTGATGGAAAATGCCACTGGACTGGTGCTACTCATGGAGGAATGTCCTAAAATCCTTCCCTGTGCTTCAATGCACATGTTTTTTGCAGGGCTCAAGCCACTCATGTTCATACAACTCTTGAAATTCTGCTATCCACCTGTAACCACGTTTTACAGCCCAGAATCTGTTGTTATGATGTCTGGGGCAGGAAGGAGAGAAGTGGCCTCAGTTAAGGAGTCGATGCCTTGGTTAGAAAGTCAGTGACTCTAGGAAATAGATCTCCCATTGGCATAGAAATCACAAGGCAAATGTCGTATTTTCCATCCAGCACTGACCCTATCATACGCTATGAGGGAGTGATCTTCCCATCCTTGCTCAAGTACTTGAGTGATTTGTGTCAATATCTGGATTCTTTACAAGTAGATGCCTGAGCATAATGAAAAAATAGCATGAGGCAACTATCTCAGTGTTTTGATCCAGGAAGTTTCAGGAGTCTTTCATGCACTGCAATTGAATGAACTTTCGGATTAAAGACCCATCTTCAGCTCTTTGATCTGGTGTGCGTCAGTTAAGCACTGAACTCAAGCAGCTTCTATTTCCCAGAGGAAAAGAGAGGTTTTGTAACAACCAGACATGTAAGAAGAAACAAGTAGAACGTGGAGATCAGTAAAGAGAATTAAATAATATTGGGCAGTGAAACAGATACTATGAAATATAGAGTAGACAACATCAGGGAATAGTGTGCAACATGTCAGAAAGGTCTTTGGAGGTCAAGCAGAGGATGTTTCACTTTCATTGTATAAAGCAAGAAAGACTGTCCTGAAGAAAAGAATGGAATCAGCATTGCATGCATCCAAAGTTTATTTTGTGCTCCTGATTCAAGTGAGATGTGAGGAGAGGAGAGGGAGAGGGAGAGGGAGAGGGAGAGGGAGAGGGAGAGGGAGAGGGAGAGGGAGAGGGAGAGGGAGAGGGAGAGGGAGAGGGAGAGGGAGAGGGAGAGGGAGAGGGAGAGGGAGAGGGAGAGGGAGAGGGAGAGGGAGAGGGAGAGGGAGAGGGAGAGGGAGAGGGAGAGGGAGAGGGAGAGGGAGAGGGAGAGGGAGAGGGAGAGGGAGAGGGAGAGGGAGAGGGAGAGAAAAAACTGAAGCAAAGGACAACCCAAAGGATGATAAGCTGTCCTAAGGGCTTGAAAGGATAAAAAAGAGCAAATATATATGCCTATAAAAATCTTAAGCAAATACCATCTTCATAAAATGAGCAACACTGCCCTGGGAAATCACCTAACGGATCTCACAGTTCATGGCTAATTTTGTAATTACTCACAGTCTTTGTTAATTGATCAGCATTTTGATATCATCTGATATTGTCCAAGATTTGGTTCCAAATGCAGCAGTGTATTTCACATAGATGTAAAATTACATTTTCATACTGAGATACTAGGCAGTTAAGCTTTGTTACTGATATTTTCTTACATAAGTACTTCAGGTTAAATATGGGATTTTCCAGGGTTCAGAGCCTTAAGCAGCACTCGCTGAATAAAAATTTTGATTTCATACATGTATAAGGCAAGTATAATGATCACAGTGAAATATGGTCCATTATATAAAAAAAGAAAAAAAAAAGAGGAAATTATTGTGTTTTATTACTAGTTTTTTGTTGGAATTAACTTGTTCCTAATTGAAGAATTGATTTCTACTCTCCATTACATACATGTTGATTTTAAATTGCTTCTTATTTCAGTGAAGAATTTTTGAGTTGATCTTGTTCTCAGAGTTTTACGAAGTTGTTCTCTAGTAGCTATGTTTTAGTCATAAATATTTTTCACATTTTTTCCAATTATATTAAAAGCCCACATCCTTTAAGACAACTTTTCATTAAGCTATTTGACACATTTCACTAAATAGCAATGAAAATTTTTAAAGTGCAATTATGACCTTAGAAATATATATCTATAGTATAGAACTGTGACAATTAATGCTAAGAGGAGAGGAGGAATATTGTGATATTGTTACTGAGAAGAAGAAGATGATAAAATTGAGAGAAAAGAGAAATCTGGGAGGGTGAGATAAACTTGCCATCCCAAGAATGAGAGAGATAATTTATTCAGCTGGGTTATTCAAGCACAGCCTGTCAGCTACAAAATCCTACTTCTATTTCTACAGCATGTTTTCCATACATGTAATAAACATCATGTCCCTTATGAGAGAGCTTCCAATCACAATGACTGTAATTAAGTTACCATTATTAATTAAGATTATAACAAACCAAGAACACACAAGATACTTGATTTTTCATTCTTTTTTTCACTTTGGGTGAAATAATTAGACTTTTTTCGAGCTGTGACTGTTTTCCAAAATTTATGTAAATGAGAACAGTGGTAATTGTTGGATTGGGGTAAAAAGTCTGCTAGAAGGAAAATAGAGTACTAAGGCTGAGGAACAGCCACTGCAGAAAAAGTTTCCATGGACTAGGGATATCAGTTAGTAGTACATGCGTAAGTAACTAAGGGGTCCTTACCACAGACCAAGCCCCCACTGGGCTTGACTGTCTTCAAAAGAAATCAAAATTAATTTTCCTGTCGTAGAGAGCTTACAAGTGGGAAGAGATGAGAAAGGAGGGGAAAGAAAGAGAGATAGAAATAACAGAGAAAGGATATATCTGACAACTAGCCAAGACAACATGCCATGGGTTTTAAAACATTGCAACATAGGAGGAATCTGAGGGAAAACAAACATACACACCACACACCCCCAAAACACGTTTGCAGATCCTTATGGGACTGTCACCAAATAAGGGCTGGAGGAAACACTCAAGTGCTAACATGAAAGTTTTGCAAAAGTGTTTTATAACTGTCATCGTAAAGGCAGTAGTCCATACACCACTAGGAGGGCTTTGGAAGTAAAGTGAAATGCCTTAACATCAAATTAAAAGAATGAATACCAACACAAGTAAGAAAAGTGGATGGCAAGAGTTGTTGCAATAAGTGATAAAAGCATTAATGGAAGAGAAAAACAAAATTGGTAAGAGAGAAAGTAACAAATTTGCAGAGTCATAAGACAAAGCAAGTTCCTTCCCTCTCCTTAGAGGATAAAAGATCTCTCTCCACCAAAAAACCTAATAAGGAGGTACTAAAATGGGACCAAATATTGGAGTAATGCACCCCAAAACTTTGGAGCATCATCCATCCTGCAGGGAAACACCTTGATCTACAGAGTCTACCAAACACCCTAAAGAGCAATCTCAGGATTTCCCAGGGATCAGAACGAAAGTTCCTATCTGGGCTCAGGAGCTACCTTGAGCGAACAGCTGCTTTATCTCTGTGTTCTGTAAAGTGCTTCTCTGTGATGGTTGCCTGTAATTGCTGCTCTGGAAAGAGCTGCACGAGAGCTTGCGCAGATCTGTACTGAAAGAGCACTTCCCTCATCTCTCATGCAACACAAAAGGCCACCTGCTTACATTAATTCTCCTTACTTGCTTATGGGGAGGGGTATGATAATAACCAAAACAAAAATAAACAGAGAAGATGTCCATGGGCTAAAGAAAACACTTTCTGAGAATGAACTTTAGAAAAATGCACAGAGAATCCAGGTCACTACAGACTAGTTAACTCTACAACAGTACCTTGACAAATAGGCGCAGCAATGAATATAGAAAAAAAAAAAAAACAGAACACTTCAACAGTATTCATTTTAGCTTGTAATCACACATAATATGTAAAGACAAAAACCCCTTCATAAAGACTAATGTAATTTCAGAGCTTGTTGGCAGTTACAGTTCAGTGTTTCTGGAGACTGAAAACCAGTCCAGCATGAATTGCATAACAAATGACTGCATTAAATCCACTCACCAGGCTTCAGAATCCAGGCACCAATCCTGAAATTCAGTACAAATTTACACCCAGGCTGGTGAAACCATGGGCTACCATGGAAAGAAGCACTCTCTCACCAGACTCCTCCCTAGCATCAGCAGTAGCAACCATGCGACCACGGCACCAGCTGGTGCAGTGACCTGCCTGGCAGAAGATTAATCTGCCAAAAGAAGGTTTTCGATCCAATCAGTTGGCTGAACTGACTCACTCTGCACTCACAGATTGCTCAACCCGGTACAACGTAAGCCAGGGAAACAGATGAGATGGAGGAAGCGTGGGACTGCCCCTACTGAACACAGCCTCTGCTCAAACCATGATATATGCAAAGCCAAACCACACACTGAGATGTTCATAGGAGCTAGAGGGGGCAATACGTTAGTCTTTGCAACAACTAAATAACCAAGATTTATCTCAAAGAAAGTGCCATTGTCCTACTGTGACCGTGACTGAGAGGTCTGCAGTCTAACAGCTGTCGGAAAGCATAGACTTCAG
Organism: Ifrita kowaldi; assembly: GCA_013398055.1. Lineage (NCBI taxonomy): Eukaryota > Metazoa > Chordata > Aves > Passeriformes > Cinclosomatidae > Ifrita > Ifrita kowaldi. Next base: position 134,095 of record VZRS01001069.1, read on the forward strand.
ACCAGTATGGAGCTTCTGAAACTGGAACCTAAATGCAGAGCAAATACATACTTCCACACAGAAAATTTGTCAGACTACATCTAAAAAATTGATTTTACTTCAGGAGAATGTTCCAGCACAATACTGCACATGAATCAACAAGCTTATTAAATTTAGCTCATTGCAACTGAGGAACCGGCCATGTCTTCAAAGACAAGGTATTTTCACTAGCTGCAGCTCCCTGAATGGAGAGGAAACACCTGCAGCATCCTCAAGATACTCTGTACTATGTTTAGTGTCAGATATACCTGCCAGACAATGTTAAGCTATAATTAAGCTATTTTGGATTTTCCTTATCAGCAGAATCCATCTTTGGTTCAGGTACAAATCAAACACTTTATTATTCCTACCACTAAAAGACATCCATATGGAAAAATGTATAGATGACTGTAACAGATCATTAAAATATCACAGAAAAGCCAATTCAGATACAAATTTAGACTTTGCAGTACTGTGTACTTCTGATGACTAGCAGTGTATTAAATTAGTGAAAATGTATATACACGAGTGATAAAGATCCCCAGAAGAAAAAGACTGAGAAAAAATATTAGAACCAAACAAAAATACATAGCCTAATGTGTTCCATTTGTGTGTCCCTTCTTCTTGGGTGTAAAAGGGTGTGTTTCTGACACTTGCAGAGCATGCTTCTCAAATGGAAAATGGCTGCCAACAAATGAAGTGTTGCAGCTGACACCATGCAAGTTTGGCTTTTTTTTTTTTTTAATTCACTTAGGGGAGTTATCACACAAGCATTTGCCTCTGGCAACCCATTCTAATGCACATTGTGATAATGTCTCATTTGGACACAGACTGGCAAAGATTATGCATAGTTTACATAGAGGCTATCTCATATTTTCGAGGCCTGACCTTGGACATGGTTAATTGAAAACATGGATCCCTTTATTTTTCATGCTTTGGTTGTCAGTCACCACCATACATTTCTCTACTGCAAGCCCTGCCTCCCCCTTTTCTAAATCTCATTGCTGTATGTTGTCCAAAGGGGAAGAGCCACGGAACAACGACCTGCTTGTAGTTGGTTTATTCTGCTGTCCACTTTTTCTTAAAACAACATGTTTCACTCAGGAGCTTTGGTTTGCATGTCATGGAAATTGAATGACATGATTTGCAAATGAAGTAAATTATAAACAGAATTTCAAATTAGCATACGCAATGTGATACTCTTCTGCCTGTAATAGAAGGGGATTAATTCTGTGTTCTTAGAAGAAGTAGCTATTGGATTTTTTTGAAATCTAGAGGTGACAGTAGGATTATGTTGGAGTTTATCCCTTCCCAGATACTCTTTGCATTTCTCCCCATGCACTTCTCCATTAAGCAGACAATCCCCATGCTTCAGGCACAAGTTATCCACCACAGAGTTCTTCTAAGCATGTCCTTCAAAATAAGGCTCCTCCGGCCTTACCAAGGAACCAAAGCCGGCATGGATGCTTACATGTCACCTGCCCGCTCTGTGAGCTGTCTGGGCATGAGAAACATTGTCTGCTAGAAGCATCTCTTACCTCACAGCACTGAGTCCCATTCCCAACCTGAAGAAAGCCAGCTCATGCTTGCATGTACTGTAAAGCACCTGTTCCATTTATCATCCCCTTAGACCTCCTTCTCCAACACTTCAGCCTATCTATTGACATCCCACATGATTTAAGACTCAAATGTCCACCTACCTCCATTTTCTACCCCTTCCAAAGCTTTACACTTTGGAAAAAGAACTGTCATAGATCTGCTTTGCAAACAATTACTTTCCTCAGCTCCGTCATAGGGAGATAGTAGTCTTTGAAACTAAAGGAAGTATGTTTAAACAAAAGAAACTCTCTTTCACATTTCAGTGCATTTGGATTTTATTAGAAAATTTTTAAGCCATGTTTTATTTTAAAACTGTGATTGACTTGATATTGACTGCTTAGTGGCACATATATAAATAGCACTAGTGAATGCATCAGAGCTCTGTAACTGCAAAAACATGGAAAATAATGATGTCCTCTCTCCTTCATCCATGCTTTCCTATATAGCCACTGGTTTCCTATTACTGCAGTATTGCAGGAATCTGATGGCGTAGAGCCAATAACACTGTCAAAACAAACAAACAAACAAAAAAAATCCTGGCAGCAACATGTGGATATGGAGGGGAAGAACAAAATTCAAAAGCTACCCAAACGACAGTGTGTAAAGTATGTCAGAAATACCAAGAAAACAAGACAACTCCTGTGATAAAGAGGAAGCAAGGGTCCCTTGCATTTTATAGCTTCCTTCTTCCAACTTCCAACTTAGTGCACTGAGATTTCTGGATTATGTAACCTCTTCAGTGATTGCACTTTGTGATGAATTAAATATAAAAATGAATGACTGAATCAATATAGCTATTAATGGTGATGGTACAGGCCAGCAAAGAAGCAGCATCCACTTAAAAGGACAGCACTGTCCTTTGTGAAGTAGTTGAGCAAGGCTTAAAATTATCAAAGCACTAAGTTTCAGAGTTAACCTCTCAAATGAGGTTCTTATATTTCCCCTTACCAAGATCACGAAGGAAGGCACACTTCCCTTCACATTTTTTAAGATTATCTTTGCAGCAATAAGAGTCAAGGGACAATTTTCTCTTTAAACAAAAGTTCAGATTTCAGAACCGAATGTTATGGCAAAGGATAAATTTTGAAGATGTACAATTCTAGAAAATGGAAGATTTTTGCTAAATTATCTACCATGTTCATGCTAGGAAATCAGCACTATTTTCAAATTCTTAACACCTTTCTAGAAAGGATTATTTGAACATAGGTCTAATTATAAAATGGTACCAGGTTTTTATTAGGCATGTTCCTAATTTGCGATATACATCGCAAAGAAAATTACGAGCAGCTTTCCAACACGAACTGACTCTATCTCCAGAGAGATGCATATATCTGCTAAACCTCAGACCAGACAGAGATTTAGGACTGTAAAAATATGGATGCTTACTAAGTTTTTACTTAACAGCATAGCCAAGAAACAATGTTTCAAACAAAGCTCTAGCTGTGGCCTGCCAGAAAAAATGAACTTTACTGCCTTCAAGCAACTGTGGTCTGGAAAACAACACTAGCCAACATCTATCACCGTCACATGTTTAAACAAAAACACATTATTCCTTTCTCAGATTTTCCTTCTTGCTATCCCTTATAAAGTGCAGCGTTCCAGTTCTTCCAGCCTTTCCTCATAAAGCCCATGGTCCTAAATGACAGTATGCTACTGATCCTCAAGCATGAGATTAAGTCATCACACAGGATGGAGTGATCTTTCTAATTAAGGTAAGGAAGACATGATGTTTTTGAGGGCCATCCTTCCTGAAGAAACACATTTCTTCATAATTTCACCAGATTTAACGCATATATGGTGCCAGCATAAAGTCAGAAGTTGACACTTTCTCTTGCCCACCACTTCTCTTACACCTTAACCGCTGCCCTGTAGGGAAATGTGCTGGTCTTCATTTCTGTGCTGATCGCTATAAGCTTTGACTGGTATTACCAAAGCTGGAGCAGCTCGTGAGGAACTGCAGCCCATGGGATGGACCCACCCTGGAGCAGTTCATGAAGGACTGTATCCTCTGGTAGGAACCCCACGCTGGAGCAGGGGAAGAGTGGGAGGCGGAAGGAGTGGCAGAGATGAAATATTATGAACTGACCACAACCCCCATTCCCCATCCCCCTGCACCAGCTGGGGGGTGGGAGAGGTAGAACACTTAAGAGTGAACTGAGCCTGGGAAGAAGGAGGTGGGGAAAGCGGTTTTTAGTCCTGTCTTTGTTTCTCACTGTCCTACTCTGTTTTTGACCAGGAGAACATTAAACTAATCTTCCCCAAGTTAAGCGTGTTTTGCCCGTGATGGTAATCCAAGAGTTACCTCCCTCTCCTTATCTCAATACACGAGTTTATTTTCTTCCCCCATCCTGTTAACAAGGAAGAGTGAGACAGTGGCTGGATGGGCCTCTGGCAGCCAGCCAAGGTCAAAATTCCCCTTCCCTATAATAGCAACTAGTCCCCACCAGTGGAAATAAAAACCAAAAAAGCACCTGTATAACCGGTTAGAGATCACTTGCTCCAGCTCTCAGTGAACAGAAACTTGAGCATGTGGGCTGAACCATGGCCTGTCTGATGAGGGACCCACTCCTGCTCCTGCCCTTTTCATTCAGAAGACAATCCAAATCCAGCTGTGAGAAGGAGTACAGGACAGCACATTTCCAATTTGGTGGTTTTCCATGTTATCTTCATATGGTGTTCACACTAACCAAACTGATTATTACAAGCAGATAAATAGCAGTTATGTCCCAAGGAGAGCGAACAATTTTTCAGCAGGTGGAATATCTCAGAACAGCAGAAGGGTAACATTTTATGCAGATATGTTGCTGCAAATCACCAGTATTACCAGCAGTGCTTTGGTTGGTTTATTTCTTTAATATGAATATATTGTTTTGAGAGGAATCTTAGGGAATATTTTAGGGAAATGAAGAAATTGATATCTAAAGGTCCTTCAAGCTGAAAATCTATAAATCCTCTTTACAATCAAAGATGGGGTGAATGACAATATTAGACATCGAAACGTTTGGCTTGAGAAAGTTATTTCAAACTGAACCACACCTTTTCTAGTCAAGGAGCTTCACTTCAAAGGATACCAGACTAACAGCAAATCAATGGCTGTATGCAGAAGTTTTCCCTTCCTTGGTTTTTTCCAAAGATGATTATAGAGCGGCATATGTGATGTGAGGGGGTACAAACTCCCTCCTGTTTCTGCTACCTTTAGCAAAAACCAGTCAGTTTCCACCAAATTTGACAGAGAGGAAGTCAAAAATCTACTAAGTTTCTATAGTGTTTTTGAAGACAGGAATCAGAGCAGAGCCGTTAAATTTGATCAGTACCCCCACTGAGAGAAAAGCTAAAGGCTGAGTCCGGCTTTCAACACACAAAGAAGAATCCACTCATATCAAAGATGTGATAACAGGGACTAAATTGCCTTTATCCCCATCCAGAAAACCAGATTTCACCTCTAGCAAGATGCGAGAGGATCAAACTTCACTCCGCATGACACATGCACAGCCACACCCACAAATACTCTTAGTAAACCTGGCTTCACAAGCTTCAGTGTTCCTGAATGTGCTTCAGTGTTAAAAACTAATGTGGGTTTCTCTCCTTTCTTCAGCAACAAAGGCACTTTAAGCTCGCTTAAACAGCGTTCTTTTTTTGGATTGACCCCAGAAAGCTGGGGGACAGCTTCAAAAATAAAAACATCAAGATGTCACTCAGCAGTCCCTGGTTTATTTGGCTCACCTGACACAGCCTCAGTCTGCCCTAGGGAGAAAGTAAGTGGGTGTGTAAATGCAAAACATAACATTTCAAGTAATCTGTTTTGAGGCGTAACAGCATTTGCCATACTTATTCAAAACCACAGATCATTTCCATGGAGAATACTACAAGACAAAAAAGACAAATCACGCCACTGCATGCCAAAACCCTCTCCATCTCTGTAGTAAGGAACTGAAGAAGGGTGCAAGCACAGGGATACACACCCCAGGATGACCTGCACATATTCCCTCCTATGAATGTTTAAGTAAGTAGGCAATTTTAGTCTCAATTCTAAACTCATACTGCACGCTGCTGTGTGAAGACAGCTCCTTCTTCCACATAAAGTTGAAGCAGCTTAAAACAGGATTCGAAATCTGGTAATTTATGCCACTTTATGCATTTGCTGACAGGAATACAATTCCACAGTTTTAAATTATTTCCTGGGGTCGCTCCTGCGCGTTGCCGTATAAAACGGTGTCAGTATTAGTCCCTTGTGCTGCAAGAGGGCATTAACACTACTACATCAAATGTGCCGTGGCAACAAGTAAATCACGGAGAGGAGTTGACGAGCTGAAAATTGAACCTACCTTTCAGTACGGCTGGAAGACCGACAGGCTGGATGGTTACCATAGTAATCCTGTGGCAGCTTCAGATTTATTGCCTTGTACTGCACAGTTACAAAGGTTCTTCAGCTACCTTCTGCACTCTTTCCAGAGTCAAGAGGAATTCTATGATAAATGTCCACTACCCAAAGGATATATTCAAGGGGATGTAATGCAGGAAAGCTGTACTTTAAATGCAAATTACATGCTTTTTGCCCTTTTTAGAATATTAAAGAGCGATTTCAAAGGAATGAAAACAAAGAACTCTGACCTCTGACACCATGAGTCTTTGCTCTACAGATCACAATTTTCTGAGGAAGTGCCTACTACATATTTAAGTAGCATGAAACTGAAAATGAGGTAATACATTCCACTAAAGACAGTCTGAGTAATGCATTGATTATGAAAATAAGCATACAACTGAGCAATTACTAGAGAAGGCAGTCACAGGGTCTTGTTCGGTATATTTAGATCATTCTGTAACCACTAGAAATTAAATTATTTCATTATATTTAATTTATATCCCTTTACATTTTCAATAACACAAAAGAATATTGCTATGTGGAATAAATATGATGAACCATTAGTATTCCAGTATTCACACACTACACCATAAAGAGCATGCATTAACGTTACCAGATTGCATTAGATTTTAGTTTACTTCCATGATAGGCTTTAAAGGAAAACACTGATAATTTGCCTTTTATTACTACCCTAAATATTGCTTGCTGCTCTGTTCCGCCACGAATGGAAAAAAACAACTTCTTCTCTTGTTAGTAAACATTGCAATTCATGAGCTATTCCATTATATTTTACTGGATTTTTTATGTCCATAATTCTCTTTGATTGCACAGCAATAAAAGGCTGAGGGAACACAGGCTATCTTTTCTACCAAGTGCAGAGGCACCATGCACTAATTTGTGTATTAGCAATTCCCATGTGGATCCTACATTATTGATTCTGCCATCTAAATTCCACTATATGACAGGAAGGATATTGTGTGTAGGATTAATAAAATTATTTCCTCAAGCAATATTTTTTAAAGCATTGATTGTGTACTTTTACTTCAGAAAAGCTTCTCACAAATGCACATTACAATGTGAAAACAAAATAGTTCTGTGGTGCAACATAGTAAATACAAATGAAGACATGCTGTGTGACACCAATTCTGCAATACGCCTGTGTATTAAAACATCAGGCAAAAACTGCTTTTAAAACACCAAGGGAGATGCATACTTTATAGATGGTTCATGCAAAAGGACACAACGCTCATCTGATTAATAGAACACATATTGACACTGTAAGGTACACTATCCCAAAGACAAACAGCGCAAGGTTTACAGTCTGCTGTTTGCACCCGTGCAGCCCAAATTTTGTGACCTTTGTACTGCAGAAACAGAGCCCCCCTTCAAGTGTTTCCTTTTAGAGACAAATTGAGAAAACATTATTGGAAGTGTCATCTCTTGCTTGCAAGATAAATAAAGGGGAGATTTTGGCTGGCTTGTTGTATCACAGGAACACTCAAGGCACACTGAGGTTGGGTTCTCTATAAGAGATGGTTACACATGAGCAGATCCCATTTTTCATTCAATCTGGGCTGCCCATTCTGCCTTAATGTGACCTCCTCAGAAACCACCCCACTAGAAGAATCTGTTAGCTTTAAATCAAGTATATTTTGAAACAAATACAAATGAAAAGAGAAGAATTCAAAAAAAACAAGAAAGGAAAAAAAACAGGGGAAAAAACCAGGTATAAAAAAGCTCTAAGAACTGTATACACTCCCTCTCTGCCAAGCCTGGCTGCAGCTAAAGCAGCCTGAACAAAATGTAAAGTTTATCAGGTCAGGCCGTGCTTCCTGCCTCCATATGTCCCTTCCCTCACAGCATGTTTTTTAATGAGTCTGTATGCTGACCATCAGGACAGACCAAAGAGAGTTCTACACGTGGCGACAGAGTCTGTGGCAGTGGCTCTGGGCTGTGGAGAGGCTCTGGATGGGGGTGTGGGTGTGGGTGTACCAGCCCACATGCTGATTGTTGAATGCTCTGCTGTACAGGCAGCACAACCCAGCCCTGAACCCACTGGGGCCAGGCCACCTGATGCAGCCAGTGCCAAAGATCCTCTGCTTCCTCTCAGCATCCTCAAGTTTCCTCTAGCAGCAAAGGAAGTGCAGGGAGTGAGCAAGGCTTCATCCTGGTCTTTACTTAACTTTTTGTGCTGACCAGAGATCTGGTCTTCATGGTTTACACATGGACCCAGAGGCACTGAATCTACAAAGCTATAATACATTATCACAGCTGGTGATTAATTGTATTTCTGTCCATTAATTGCTGTGCAATGGGTGGGGGTTCCTTGCACCCTCCTCACCTGGCCCTATGCATACCCATGCACAACCACAAAGTCCCAACTGTAGTCCTGTTTCTCCTACCAGATTTCAGCATAGCAAAATATAAAGCTACAAATCTCACAGAATATGTTCCTTACTGTATGCTATTATCCTTATAAAAAGTGTGTTGCATGGAGGGATCTAAAAGAGTTCTCCCAAGACCAAAGCCTGGTTAATGCTCCTCAGGAATGACAGGTTCAATCCCACATCATTTCTTGCTTAGGAACAAGTCCCAGAAAATTAATTTCTCAGTAGCTGACTGAGAAGCACAGAATCAGGCATTATTAGAACTGAAAGATGGCATTAATAAAACATAAGGAGTAGAAACAGATCAAATATGTAAGACTCAACAGCTGGTTGTCAATGAATTCATGTTGCTCGTCAGACACTATTACATGCTGTTCTAATCACTCTCACCAGGAAACATTTCAATGCACTATATTTTAGGTCACAAAAATATTTATTTCTGCTTTATATAAAAATTATTACCAAACATAAACGCAACTATATGTTTCTTTTTCTCTCCTTATCTCTCCTGGTCAAAAGAACTTATATTCTGCAAAGGGCAGGAAAGAATCAGGGATCAATTCTCCTTATTGACTGTATACACCAGCCAATGCTGGGTACTTTTCTCTCTGTGCAATGACAGCAATGTGACATTTCCAAGCAGCAAAGTTTGCTGACATCATGAGCCACTTTAATGCCATTTTCTGTACCTCATTTATCAGCAGCCATTTAAATAAAAGGCTGTGAAGGAAAACAGAGCTCTGCAGACCCCCGGCTTTGCCCAGAACTTTGCCCACCTTTCACAGACTTCGGACAACCCAGTGCGAGGCTTGATGCAGTTTGCTGCAGATCAGCAGTCTCATTGTTTGTCATGCTGCAGATAATAAAAATAATAATTTTTGCACTGCACGTGCAATCACAAGATGCAGTGTGAATTGAAATGAGCTGACAGTGGGACGCAGCCTTTACTCTGCAGCAGAAGCTACACAGAAACCATTAGCTTTTTCCTCTGCAGGGAAAGAAACACTGAGATAAGTGAAAAATGCCAGCTTGTGGGTACTGTGCTGCTGACTAGTCAAAGCATTTAGGTCAGCTTGGTACATGTCAGTACTGACAGCAGATGTGGGCAGTGAGAAACTCTCAGTAATAAGAGAGCTGGGCAGCAAAATTACACCAATGTCCAGTTAGAGAAATCCTTCATAACCTTTTCTGGTTCTATAATCCCTGGCAGGAGAAGAGGTTGCTACTGAGGAAGATGGCCTGTGAAGCAAAGAGAAAGGCACAGGGATCTGGTTATACACACATCTACCAAGGACCTTATGATATCCTTTCAAGCGCTGCTGCTGCAGAAAGCCTTGTGGCATGGAAAACAGGCATGGGACCCATCTCTTCTTCCTCACAACAACTGAGGAGTAGTCCAAAAGAAGAACAGAACTAAAAGCCTTATCCTGCCCAGTAATTTAGGGTAAGTGGAAGGAGTGGAAAAACAAGAATAAACATATAAACCTCGACAAGTCCATAAGTGTTGTGGGCTAACAGTGGTGAGTTGAAGGTGATACTTGAGTCACTGGCTCATGACCCAGTATTTGATTTAAAAACAATAATCAAGGTTACCTCCCTGATTTAAAATTGAATGTCCAGTACTCTCAGGAGTCAACATAAATAGAAGAGCATCTATTGGCAAAAATATAGACATTGTCCAGCTGATTCCAAACTCAATGGAAAAATGTATCTTGATGATAATTTTAAGTTTGTTAACTGAAAACTGTGATAGTTTATCCAGGGCTGCTTTACTGGTGTGCTGTAAGCTACGACTGTCACTCCAGAGACTATAGAAATATTTCTGTTTCTTTCAAAATATGACTCAGCATGGGCAGAGTCCTTCCCTGCAAGTCCTTCCTTCCTGGCAGGTGAACTCATACAAAAAGGAGGGTTTTGATCATACTCAGGAGAACAACATTTAATGACAAGATTCTTTCCCCTTCCCTCATTTCTCCAATGACACGGGAAGACTAAAAATGTCAAAATGCATCAGTGGTTCATAAGGTGTGGCCATTAGACATGAGCCAGGTAATTTTTTCTTCCCACGTGAGTAGTGATGCAGGTGTACTCAGCAATATTTCTTGTAAGGCATTTTAGATAGAAGCATCAGTTAAGACTGGGGAGCAATCAGCATATGAACACAAAGAATAAAATAATTTAGCACTAGCCAACCTCTTGGATTAGTCATAATTGAACAACTAAAATACCATCCAGGTTCCAGAGGAATTTTCATTTTTCCTTCTGGTTTAGATGAGAGTGATGGAGCAGTAAAGTTTGCAACTAGGATGAGCACAAAAGACAAGGTGCCTTCCTTCTTTTCCACCTCTCTGCAGCCAGTGTGGGATCTTTGATCAGACTTCAAAAGCCTTAACACACTCTGTTACAACCTGAATCAGCATGTGGAGGATAAGGAGCGAGGGAATGAATGGGATACGACCAACTGAAAACCTGCTCGGTTCTGTCTGATTCTGAAAAGATTTCCTACTTACAGGAGAGTTCAAGTCATTCACATTCAAGCCCTGAAAGAGTCTATTTTTTCACAGCTTCTTAGCTGCAGTGGGAGAGCCGCCCCGAGGAGTGTTAACACTTCCTTTGTTCCCAAGACCTGAACTTAGCTAAATTTTCTCATGCAAACATGTTGAGAATTCACATTTTTTTTCTTACTGGCCATCTTTTTTTCTTTTTTTATCTAGCATGACTCTCATTGCCAATAGTACCATGGAATAGCTGCCCAAAATCAAGAAACAATTACATAAACATGGAAGAAATTAAGCACTGTATTTTCAAGTGCATGGCCTTTGTCCCATTCTTAGCAGAAAACAAAGATTTGGTACATGTATTTCATTCAATGCTCAAAATACGAAATACTAAAATACCTCATGATAACATAGTTTTAATTTTAAAAAGTCTATTCTGGTACAATTAATTAATTATTATGTGATTTTAAAAAGATGAAGTTAGTATTTTGGAACTTGGAAAATGAGCACCTAACTTTTGGACTGCTTAGGAACAGAATCGCTCTAGAAGTCTTCAAAGCTTAACTAGTTTATTGTCTGTTGATTTCAGCAGACTGTAATTTGGTCACACAGGAGAAAGAGGTTTCCTATTATGGAAAATACATACTTTTATGTTGTTGTTGTTGGCCTCAAATTACTATATTGTGCAGTGATTCCTGCTAATAATAGAGGCAGCATCTGACAAGAGCAACATGATGTAGCAAACATCCCATTGCTAATCCACCAAGACTGTAAATATGAAAACTATTGTCTCAAAGTCAGAAAATACTGAATACCTAAAATAAATTGCAGCAGTAAAATGCATCCAGTTACTTGAGGTGGGTCATTCAAAAAATTTCTTCAAAATATTTAAAGGGAATTATTATTATTTGTGAGGATTTGAGCTGGGTTTAGCTTAATGGCACACAGAAAAGCATGCTGAATGAAGAAACCAACTGGAGGGAGCACTGATTCAGCTGAATAGTAAAGTAATATGCTGACCATCTGCCCTCAAGGCATTGTGGTCAAATTTCTGACAGTGATGCTTGAGTTAGGAACCATAAGTGGGTGATACATGTATACACAGAGAGAGAAAATTTCTTGACTCTGGTATATCTAAACAGGGAGTTGGTACTTTGGAGCTGCTGGTCTGTGGGTTTGAAGGAGTAGGTGGCAATTATAATGATTTAGTGTTATGAAGCAGATTTATTCCTCTGGATTATGGTTTTCATTAGGATTTACAAAGATTGCTGTTGCTATTCCAGCTTCTCGTTGCATATAAACTTGCTCTTGAACAAGAATTTTCTTGCCTCCTTCAGAAATGTCAACAGGAAAATATTTTACCCAGCCAGCTGAGAAAAGTGTAATAAAATCATAATATGCATTTCTCATTATTTTAAAAAGAAATCTTTTATTATTCTTGCTTTGCAACAACCCTCAGAGTATTTTAGGACAAGGTGTTAGAAGATGATTGGAGTCACCTTATAAAAGGGTTTTGGTCTTTTTGAGAGTTAGGGCGAAAATCAGGTCCCATAGAAATTACTTCTAGTACTACCAAATAGTGAGGTAGCAATAATAACAGAATTTAACTTAATGGTAAAGTACTGTGCCTGTATAAAATACTTGGCAGACAAAAGTCCTCCTGAATGCTAGGGATGTCATGGAACAGGAATTCTTTCACATTTTCCTGTGCCATGACTCTTCTATGTCTGCAGAATAAGAGAGAACAGACCTAGCACAGAGAATAAAAGGTATTGTTTACATGTTATTCCTGACCCTGACTCTTTAAGAAAAATTGGGGGGTGTTTAAACTTTATAGTGAAGAATGGTCTGCACTAATAATTTATGTCACATTACTGATAGAGCAGACCAACTTTCAGTCACTTCCTACTATGAGGACACCACACTATTAAAACCCCAGCAATATTTTCTATTACTAACAATGAGTAAAATCCAAAAAATGAATAACTGTGACATTCAACTCCCTGATATGTTAAATTGTTTTTTGTATGTGTTTTCTGTCCATGCATATACACATGCCATGCACTTATTTTCCAAATCTTCAAAATAGGAATGCAAAACAGTGCCATCTGGACATTCAGTTTCCTTGTACCCGGGAGTTTTAGGACAAGCTGGCAAAATGCATCAGAAAATCCAACGGCTGTGTTCCTTCTCTATCCCAAACAATAGATAATACAAGGATGAAATAAAAGTGGATCTTGTTAGAGCAACTGCTGAGCATTGCACACCAGGCATGGAGTGCCTGGACTGCAGAGGATGTGCCACGTTGTTATGGTAACAAGATAACAACTTTGGTGCGCGCAGCCGCCACTGTCACCTCTGAGACTGAAATCCAGATTGGCTGGGGATCTGCCCCTTGCCTTGCCCCATCACATCACTGCAAGTGAGACCTCGTGTTGCTGCCCCGAAGTGCAGTCCAGGCCTTGCATGACACAGGCAGGGAATTGACACCTTTCCCTGGGTCTCTCATGGCCTCCCCACGATCCTCAGAGTCTGCAGAAGAACATGCTGCAGCTGCCAGGACATTACTGGATATGGTAAAAAGTACACAGGCACAACATCTCCAAGTCACTATCTATCTCTAAAGATATCCATGAAACCTACTGACATTTTGGCTGAACTGGGTAGGTAGATTGAATCCCTCATTTTAAATAAAGATGCATAGCACTCCCCTGCTTATGTAAAAGATGCAGAAGCCATTTCCTTTCTACTAAAATTAGACACCATTTATTCTGTCAAGTCTTTTGTCTCATTGCCTTACACAAGGAACAGTTGGTCCAATCTGTCCTCTGCCAGCAGAAGACCGTTTCCCTTTCTTCCTGTGTCCCAGCTTAACCTCTCTCCCTTTGCCCCATCACCTTCTCCAACTATTCATTTCATCATTGTTACTTTGGTATCTGTGTGAGAGTTTGGATGCTGGGTTCCCTGGGACACAGCACTGCTGCAGGCACCTGATGCAACCCCTTTGCTCCAGGTGTAATCACAGACAGCAGCTTCCAGCATTTAGCTCAGCATGCATTAAGTAAAGAGTATTTTCCTCATAGTGCCTTACTGCTTTGACCCCTACTTTTGCCACTGCCACACAGAGCTACAATGAGAGGGAAAACTGGACCTTGTTTTACCTTGGCCAAGAGCACTTGCACATCTTTCCAGGCAGGCTTCTAGGAAGATTGCCTTCAGAAACAGTTACATTGCCCATAATCAGTGCACCTGCCTGGAACTGGAAAATCAGCTTCCCATCCTACACATGGAAGTGAGGTGCAGCACACAGGGATGTCCCGAGGAGCAGATAGCAAGAGAAGAGAGCTGGGAGCACTGCTGACACAGGCTGCACAGAAAACCTGCGCTGTCACCACGGCTCCACGTGACACAGCCCTGAGCTGCCACCCACCGCAGCCCCAGTGACACTGCAGGAGCCCTGCTGCAGGGTGGCACCCATTCTTCTCTGAAGGACTCAGGTACTCAGTCCTGCAGCTGTTCAGAGACAACAAGATCTTCCAGTGGTGGTAATGGCTAACAAGTACCAATTTGGCACCACAGTGCTTGAGTGAATAGATCACTACCTGAGGATCAGAGGCTAAAGGTGCAGCATATAACCCCACAACATGAGGTGTCCTCAGTAGAGAAAAGATTATGAGTGATGGTCAGATTGGAGAAGGATGAGGATGAAAGGCATTTTGCAAACTTCTGCTTTGAGGTCTATTTTTAAATATGATGTATTTGCCTTGACCTATTTGTGTGCCTAGAGAAATTAGTTAAAGAAAACGGGTAGGAGAAGAGATCATTATAAAGATGAACACCGTGTGAGTTTTTTCTCTTAATATTATCTTGGGAAACCTCAAAAAAACCACAGTTGATATAACCAAAGACATTTTAGATTCCCCGAACCCCTATGTTACAGGAGAAGCACACACTGCACAAATGTACAGCAGTAAAAATACCTGCTTCTCACAGCATTAATTCCCTCATAGGCTAGCTATTGTAAAAATGTGCTGAATTTTAGAGAAAAAATCCTGCTTTGCTCTGTAAGCCTGCTTCTTTGAGTGTGAAAATATGTAATATTTAAGAAGCTCAAAGTGGTCGATGTACACTGACCTGGCACTGGGAGTGAGGCAGTTGGGGTAGTTGTATCCAACATCTTTTGCTGAGTTCCTTCTACAGCAACAAATCTACAGGAGCTAAGATTGACTTACGTGGATATTTACCAATTACATGGGCTTACCTAACTTCATGGTTTTTTTGACTATCTGCAAATATAAAGTAGAAGCATAGTACAAAATGTTACAAAACCAAGCTCTGGTTACGGTACAGTAAGCTAAAAATTCTATATTATTTAAAGTTCAGCTGACCTGCTCTGGGCAGCAACAGTTTCTGCCAATGGAATGCTCCCACCTCTGGGTTCAGCTGTTCTTTCCTCTTAAATCTTTCTTTGCTAACACAGAAACCACACTGCTCTTAGCAGACCTAAAGTGATGACCCTTCCACTACCCCGTAGTTTATATGCATTTTTGTGAGAGTGTGGAAGCCTGATATTTGAACCTGAGACAACACACAATCTCACCTTAAAATAAAAAAAACCCAAAATTGATAAAAATCAGAGAGGGTTTCTTTCTTTTTTTCCTTTTTTTTTTTTAAAGAAAGATAGGAAAGATGTCTATTATAAGGTTGTTCGGATGCAGAATATTTTCATTAATAGCAGAAAGTTTTGGGTTTTCTTTTAAATCAGCCTGTTTTCCAGAACAGCACATGCTTATTACATTGCCCTGGCTTTTTTTATTGACATGTTTTTTTCCATCCTACCACTTCACCCTTTTCCTCTCTTCACTTCTTTCCCGTTATGAGAATTAAACTAATTTGGATCTCTCCACTGAGGGAAGATTTATAGGGAAAATTCTGGTCTTCACAACATGCCATAAGCAGGCCCATGGTCACTCTCACCTTTGCTGGTCTCTCAAGCCATGCTTGAAGTATTCTCAACCTCTGGCTCCCAGCTTCACACCGGGCTATAATCACAGCAGCATCTTTGTTAAACCTGGGCATTCCGACTGAAAATGGAAAGGTAGTCTCCAAGACAGCCCTAGTCCATTAAGAACAGAAGGATCAGGACCTCGAAGTGTGCTCTGAATTGAATAGGGAGCCACCAGAGTGTGCAGGGCATTAGTGTGATATGCTCCCGATGCTCCTTCCTCCCCAAAAGACACACCATTTGTGGGCAACTTTTAGCAGTGGCTTTCACCTCTGCAGCTTATGTCTCTGGCAGGATGCCCTAAATCTTAAATTATATGAAACTGGAAGGGATTAGCAGCTTCTGTTTCATCAATTATATTACTTTTAATTGCCTTGAAGGATTCGTTTGTCTTCACTCCAGTAACCTTTGGCAGCAATCAGCAGTTCAAACACCACCACTCCCACACACAGCAGCTCTTTTCAGTCATATTACATTTACTGAAAGGTCCTTGAGAAACAAAAACACTCTCATTCAGATAGCTTTCCAGATGTATTTATTTAAATTCCACCTCTGATAAAATTAAAAGATTAAGTATACTTCTGAGAAGCAAGAAAATGCTTCATCATCACCAGGAATTGGCTTTAAATTCTTGTCTATGTTTTACAAACTGCATAATCAAAGTTCAATAGAGAATATGCAAAGATTGCAAATCTATAGCTGACAGAGAAATTTACATAAATAACAGATATGAATATCTAATGTTTACAGAAATAAAACTGCATGCTATGCAAACAGACTAAAGTCTACAACACTAAAAAACATTTCATTATGCTGATTTTTCAAACCAAAGCTCATTGTAGGTGAATTTGTAGGAGATGTTTCAGTCACGTAATGCAAGGAGAAACATCTATAGAAAAAACAATATCTATATATCATTATGCTGTATTGCTAAAAGAAAATTGGATTAAGGACTGGATGAAAATGGGGATCATTTCCCCGTCAAGACCTTTGGGGTTAGAATTTCCCAGCTACAGCAGAGACCTGTACAATTCAATGGGAACCTGGCACCCAAAGACCTTAAACAACCTTAAAAAATCTGTTATTTAATATCTCACACTGAAAGTGGGAACTTGATTTTTTTTTTTTAAGGGTCTCATGTAAAATACCAATATCATATAATTGCACTGATCACACTGATTCTGCTCTGGAAATATGACAAGGTCACATGCAAAGATGACAATTTACTTACTACTGTGAGTTAAAATTTGAAATAAAATATGACTGTCAGCAGAGCAGTACTGAGCCCAATTCATCCATCCTAGCGCTAGTCTTTCTCAGTGCATGACTGAAAGTTTATAAGCCAAACTGAATCCTTGCAAGTGGTTTTCACTGGGAAGCATGAGGACCCTACGTGTGTGGCAAAGGCAGAATTTTGTATAATACTCATTGTTTGGTTTTTTAAGGATAAAACACTGGTTTCACTAGTATCTGGGAGACAGTGACATCTTGTCACATTAAGAATACCATCAGTACTCACCCAAAAAACAAATGAGAAAGGGAACATGGATAAGCTAGCCTACAAATTTCAGGGTTAAAAAAAAAAAAAAGGGCAAAAAAAAAAAAAAGCCCAAACCCTAAAATACCCTAAAAAGCAAGGAGAACCAATACCTCATATCTCCAAACACATTGTGCTAGACAAGGTCACCCTCCTAATTCAGAGAATTCAGTTAATCCTCTGGATGAATGCAGCATGTGTTGCACTCCCAATGAAACCACACAGGCTCCAAATAAGAGGCCATCAACTATTGCTATAAATGCAGTCAAATGGCTGGGAACCTGAATAGCATCATTTAATTTTTCCCCTTTCCAATAAAAAAAACAAAACAAAGAGAAGTGTTTTACTGAAGGTGCGCATTGTTTAAAAGGCCAAAAGGTGCCTTTCCTTCTAAATTTTAAAGACATTAATCAAGAATTAAATAAACAACATGTGCAAGTCAAAGGTTAATATCCCAGGGTCTTTAATGTGCATTTACCACCCACTTCTTTTCCATTAACACCATCACCTCCTCCCTGTCTTTCAACACCCCTCCAACTATTCCTGCCTTGTGTCTCACTGATTCACACAACTGAAAAGTAGTAATTATTTTGCAGTTAATCTTCAGAAAACTGCTGCACAGAAAACAGGGTTTGCCTTCTGTTCTAAAGTCTGAAGGGAATGACCACTAGAGAGAAGCAATTGTTTCATTTCTCCTCTGAAGAGTTTCCCCGGGTTTTGTTTGTTTGTTTAAAGATGAGAAGACCAGTTTCACTATTACCTTGAAGACACTGACATCATACTACAACAAAAATATCATAAGCAAGAGGATTACCAAGGTCCATGGAGCAGATTTTGATTTTAGAGATAATGGCATTAGTCCAAGATAGATTTAAATGATTTAAATAATGTGACTGTAGAAATTCACCAGCACTTTTAAGGATAGAGTATTGCTCTAATTATATCTGAACAATTAACCTTTACAACTGTGCTGTTTAGAACCCTTCTCTGAGTGGGCATGTTCTTAATAATTGGGCTGTTAATTAAAATTGCTATCTAAAGGGTTGTCAGAAATCTTCAGTAAAAAAAATATATTGGGCTGGGGTGGAATCAGGACAAAATAATCCCTCTCTGTGTGTTCCATCATATTCACTGGAAAAAACAAAGAAAAGCAAAGAGAGGAAAGCAGAAATTGTTCCTGTATGTTCTCTGCTTATCTAGAAAATATAGAGCCGTATTTGAAAAATTTCAAAAGCATTTCCATATCAATAAGAAAAGGTACCAAAAGGGTAACAAGATAACTTAGATTTTTTTTCCTCTGTTCTTTCCTACAAGGTAGAATGAACCTATTGGTATAATACATCTTTTTCATTTTACACACTGATGTTTTTTTTCATTCTCCCTAAACTGCCTTCATGATTCTAAGCAAATCTCTGACATCATTACTTGTATTTACAGTACAAAGATTCTTCCCAAGACATCCCTTCAGGAGTGAAATCAAAGACTACTCTGTTTACTCAGAAAATACTTCTCAAACTCCATTAAATGATTATGTTAGAAAAAAGAAAAAAAAATCACACCAGTGAGATTTAAACACCTGTACAGCTCAGTCAGGAGAACCTCTGACCTCTGGCACATCAAGGCTGGATGGACAGACTGAGCTTGCAAGTTCCTCATTAGGCTGAATTCCACTCTACTGAACACACGCTTTGCTGAATAAAAAGACCAGCTGAATTTATAACTACTCTTCAAGAGTAGCACCTTACACTAAACATCTTTGATTTTAGCAGGTGGGTATCTAAAGATCTGACCTCTGACTATTTCCAGACAAGCTTCCTGGTGAATACTCTCAAATGACAACTCATATTCAAAACCACAGATAAGTCTACAATATGTAAGTCCAAAACACATTTCCTTATAACTTCTGGCCTTATTTCACCACTGTACTTAGTCTGTTAACCTTATTGCTAAGTAATCTTCTGTTGTGGAGTTACTCTGCATTACCCTGGATGGGAAGGCACTTCACATATGCAGCAGGATGTACATTTTATGATTACTTTGGCCAACTCCAGAAATGTGTCAGGGGAGGCCATTTTTATGCCATGCAGCAACACAGTTGCATGTTCTGGTGCTTTGCAGACAGATTTCTTCTGCCTTAAACTCCAGTGCCTCCATATCTGCTATTTGCTCTACTGCGTGCTTCAGGCAAAAGGTTGTAGGGCACTGTCAGGATTTTCACATCAGACACACAGAAAATCTATTTCAGACTCTCAGTGTGGAAAGTGGTAGTATAGGTCACCTAACACTATAGGTCATTTTATCTCACAGGAGATGTGAATGAGAGGGCTGGGTAAAAGGAAGATTATGCCTCAAGCAGCTCAAGACTGGCTGCGTCCTGTCTGCTCCCCAAAACAGCATGGGTACATGTAGGAGCTAATACACTTATGTGCAGCTAGGAATGGGCATTCATATTTTTTCAAACACACACTGTTATTCAGCAATTTGGGGAAGTGCGCTTAAAAAAGAAATAGAAACAAACATCTTGGGCCCTCTTTAACTTTCCATTACTCACTGTTTCCAAAACTGCATTTTTTGTTGTTACTTTTTCCCTTTTTCTTCTCAAAATATGCCACACATTTTCAGAAAATTAATTTGAGGATCTATAGTGCTAACTTTATCAGCAGTGCACATGTATTTTAAATAACTGAGTTAACCTTAGGCTAACCTTGACCTATACAGTACTTGATGGCATACACTGGAAATCCTGTGTGCCGTGCGACAGCGAAGCAGCAGGAAGGAACCTAACACCAAGCTTCATTTAGTATTATGTCATGTGTAACTCTCCTCCTGGGGTTACAGAGAGACTGCCAGGTAGTCCAGGTCCTGCAAGACAAAGAAACTGAGCTAAGAGGTGATGCTGAGGCCATTGATATGTCAGTTTAGGACCACTCTCTAAGGGACAGTGTGTTGGACCTCTGGAGGCCACCTCCCTCTCCCTCCTGAGAGAAACCTTACTTACCCCTCTCATTCTTCAAGGAAGGACATACCAATTCTGTGGCTCTGACTGTGTGAAGATCACAAAATGTGTGTGTTGGAACATCAGAAGTGTCTGCTTCTGGCAAAATGTAGTGCTTGCAGTCCAAATACCCAAGAATCTCTGCCACCTAATGGCTGGAATAAATCAGGGTTTGACTTGCATGCATTGACTGATCATCATAAAATGAAAATTATTGGAACTCAGAGCCTAAAAATCTCTGCATGAAAAACTAATGTGTTATTACTAGAGAGAACAGCAGTTTGAAAATGGAAGGAACATGTGATGGGACTGGAAGCAATCTGCAGGTAAATCTCAGCTATATTCAGGTCACGAACTCAACTCCCTTGTTACTTCCGAGCCTGAAATTTATTTAATAGAAAGAATAAAATGTGAGAGGGAAGGGAATAAATTATCCTATTTTAACATCATTGAATTATGTGCCATGAAGTTACTGCACTGAAGTTTTCATCAGCATGAGCAGAGGATGAGTAAGCTAGGGAGGAGCAGATTGCCAACAACAGCCTTTAGCTATATCATTATATATGCTTTAAAAAGTGCTTGTAAATTTGTACACTTGGGAATTTCATGGACCCACACCTGGTTTTAATCTGGTCTTTAATCATGTCATTGATGCTAGCAAATTCTTGCAAAGATCCTTAATAACTAGGGAAACTGATTTTACTTTACACAGATTGAAAGCTGTTAACTACTTTGCTGCTCAACATTTAAGCCATCAGTTATTCAGTGTTGTAACCAGTATGGTTGCCTACCTTTCTAAGGCAGATTACAAACAATAAAGAAAAATTGAAAAAATAAACCAAGGAAATGCCCCAAATGTGCACATGATATGATAGTGCTTTTCAGTTAGTCCGCCAGTTGTCCCCAAATTGGTTACTTGACATCCACAAGATAACTTAAGGGGCTTTGGGTTTTATCCATAATGCAAACTATTTGCAATATGCTATGCAAGGAAAAGATACAGTATTTGGTATAGATCCACAAAGTTCTCTTACAAAAGAGATATTTGTAAATTCCCCCCAAATATAAATACAAATCAAAGGTATTTGAGTTTAATTTTTTATCAAAGCATACAAAATGAATAGCAAGGGAATGGACTAGTAAGTAGCAAGAATTCTTAACTGATTCCTCTGTGGATGAGATCACAGAAAATTATCTTACAGCCAACCTATTGTAAATAAGAGAAATTCATGTTTTGTTTCTATTGTAGTAGACTTTCAAAAAACAAATTACAGAGCTTTAGTCAAAACTGACTCAGTGGAAAACTCAGTATTTAAAAACTGACTCCATGAAAATGAGCTGCTACAGATAACAAAATAATCACAAGGACACAAGCATCATTTAAAATGCACTACAGAAAAGGTGGATTTAAATGTTATTAGTACACTGTCATCCAAACTAATAGTGTGTCTACGTTGAGCTCAAGCTCTCACTTCCATCTTTTTTAGCGCCACTATCACATTCAGGACTCCCACAACACTTTGCCATTTACCAGCAAAACCTAGCTGTGTGGTGCAGACTGTCATTTTGCCTTTATCTGGTTATTGATAAAATGTGGTGAGACACTACTTACATGTATGAGCATGTATACTTCTTGTACTATGCTTACAGTGACTTGCTATAGAAGTCCTTTCTTTCCATTCCTTGTAGCCAGTTATTAAAAACTAACTGAACTGACTTTTCAGTTCAGCATGTGCTGAGCGTTTTCCAGGGATGGGAAATCTACCACCCTTCTGAGCAACCTCTTCCAGTGTTTACCACCCTCACTGTGAAAAATGTCCTCCTTATGTCCACTCTAAATCTACCCTCTTTTAGTTTAACATTGTAACCCCTTGTCCTGTCACACAACCCCTGCTAATAAGTCTGTTTCCATCTTTCTTGTGCGCCACTTTAAGTACTGAAAAGCCACAATAGGATGTCTGTGGAGCCTTCTCTTCTCCAGGCTGACAGTCCCAGGTCTCTCAGTCTGTTTTCATAGGTGAGGTGCTCCAGCCCTCTGATCAACTCATGGCCCTCCTGCAGACTCCCTCCAACAGCTCTATGTCCTTCTTACATTGGGGATTCCAGAGGTGGGTGCAGCAATCCATGGGGGGTCTGACCATAGCAGAGTACAGGGGCAGAATCACCACCCTCAACCTGCTGGCCACGCTGCTTTTTTTGCAGCCCAGAATATGATTGGCTTTCTATTTATGTCCAGCTTTTCATCCACCTGTATCCCCAGTTCCTTCTTGGCAGGGCTGCCCTCAATTCCTCCATCCCTCAGCTTGTATTGTGACTGGTGACCCAGGTGCAGCACCTTGCATTTGGCCTTGTTGAACCTCATGTGGTGCCCATGGGCTCATTCCTCCAGCTTGTCCAGTCCCTGTGGACAGAATCCCAGCCCTCAGTTGTGTCCACTGCAGCACTCAGCTTGGTGTTCTCTGCAAACTTGCTGAGGGTGCACTTGATCTGTCATTGATGAAGATATTAACCTGTACTGGTCCCAGTACAGACCCCAGAGGGACACCCCTTGTCACTGGTCTCCATTTGGATATTGAGCTGCTGACCTCTACCCTCTGCATGTGACCATCCAGCCAATTCCTCATCCACCTAACAGACAATTCATCAAATCCATCTCTCTTCAATTTTAGGGAGTAGGATATTTTGGGCAACTGTATCAAAGTCTTTACAGAAGTCCATACGAACGACACCTGTAGCCCTTCTCCTGCCCACAGATGCAGTCACTCCATCATAGAAGGCCACTCAGTTGGTCAGGCAGGACTTGCCCTTGGTGAAGTTATGCTGGCTGTCTCGAATCATGTCCCTCTCCTCCATGTGCCTTAGCACAGATTCTATGAGTATTAGTGTTGGACAGAGGGAGGGAGAAAAAAGCTAAACAGACATTGCTCTTATTTAGAAGTAATTCATGATCTGGGCACTGTATTCGGCTAACAACAAAAATCTCAGCAGGGTGGTTTTAAACTTGTATCTGACCGCTTGGGACTGTTTATTTCTATCCAGCTGTCCAGACTGAAACCTACTTACCAATGCAGAGCTTCTTTGCCTCTTTGCTGAAATTAGCTTCAATGCTCTGCCAAAATGACAATGTTGTGACAGTCTCTGAAGGTTTGCTTTGATTACCTCTGCATCATGGTGACACAGAACCACTGGACTGCTTTGATGCTCAAGAGAAAGGACAACAGGTTACATAAACTGTGTTTTCTAGCCACAGAAGATAAAAAAAATCCTCCCAGGCCCTCTAAAGTAACAGCCTAGTTCACTTACTACTACTCCAGACTAAATCACTCCTAGTTTTTTTCCTTAAAACTGGTGTGTCTGCCTCTCTCTTAATAAGCAGCCTGCATCCGAAAAAAAGCCCTTCAAAAAAGCCCTGTGCATCAGTGCAGATGTGACATACTTCACTTTCTTTCACTTTTACTCAGTCTTACTGAGGCGATTCCTACATGCAAAGTTATGCCCTTCTTATATTCCTCAGAATGATATTTTTCACTTTCCTCAGATATATCTTAAAGCAGTCATGCCCCAAAATATATGAGCTCTACAGGAGTTTGTGTCCATGACATGCAGCTAAAGCTTCTCAATTAAATAATAGTGAGGTCTCATATTGCCTAATAGTTTATAGTGTAACTCAGTGCCTTATGCATGCTGAAATGCCTTCAAATAACTGCATCAGTGCTCCAGTGTCTATTCCAAGATATATTGACTCTTGCTTTAACTATTTTGGTGGCTTGGATGACTAATCAGCTTTGTTGTGAGTCAAGACTTTCTGGAAGAATATTTGGATTTGCTACTTCCAGAAGAGCAATGCTGCATGAATTTGCAATAGTTTTAAATAGATCATAACAACCCTTATCATCTTAGGTTCTTCTGCAAATTCATCAGCTGTTCCATCAACAATTTTTAACTGCCCATTTGTCAACGTTATTTTAACTTTTGCCAATTTAATGTACTTCCCCCTGCTTTATTGATTGCTTAATAACAACACATTAGGACATACTTCAAAGATGAAAGTTTTATAGTCCAGCTGGAGCTTTACCATAAAACCCATTCATCTTCAGTAAACAGAATTGTTAATAACGAACTATTAAACAATTTTGGTTTTGACATGCTCTTCCAAGTTGCCACATTACCTAAGACTGGTTTTCCAATTAACTTTTTATAAAACAAAGGCAGACACGGACATCTATTTAAAAACAAGGTGGAAGTGAACAAATTGGCCATTAAAAGTTAGATGTTACATACACATTTGAGGAAAAGTAACATTTCCCTGTAAGAGGTAATTGGCATCACCGTGAAAAAAGACAAATATAAACAAAAGAGAACCCTTAATACAATAATGACTCCTGAAAAAGGTAATTGTACCATAATTTCATATTTGTAACTGTAAACTTAATTAATGTTTCATTTACAGACTGTAGCATCTTCCTTATGGACGATATTTCTTTCCAAACCTAAAACAGTGATTCTGCTAGTCTTCAGCAAAACATTTTGTTTCAAGCAGCATCTATCATCTTGCTAATGAAAATGTCAATAACACAGAGAGAAGCAGCACATTTTCCACAAAGAAGAAGGTACACATATAATAAATCGAACATGAAAAATATCTGTTGTTTTTAGGACATGTAAACATATTTGATATATGTTCCCTCCAAATCAAATTATTTAGAACACTGCAGGATATCCCACTTAAAAGGACTCCAGGATTAGGTTTTATTTGTCTATGACTATGGTTCCGAATAACCAAAAAAATTAATGTTTTCTCTTTGTCACTGACAGAAGATTGATTAAAATCTGGGGAAACAACAACTGCTACTATTTCTGTCAGCTCTCAGTCAAGCATTCTCTCTTACAATTTTTAATAGTGCTTAGGCTTTTTTTAACTTTGTGCAAATGTTTTTCTGATTCAGTATAGATATTAACTTTCTTTATTAACACTATTACTTCACCAACTTTCAGTTACTTCTCAGTTATATGCAGTTTCCATCTGAAAGGTATCATCAGAGGGTTACCCTCCAAGCACCAACTGGGACCACCTCTGTTTCAAATTAGAGCTTAGCACCCACTGCTGCGGTACAAGTAAACCAAACAGTCATGGCTATATTGTGATGTAACAGAATACAATTATCATTGTTTAAATTAAGTTTGGAGACGGAAAGTCATCAGTAGACATAATGGCGCAACCTTATTTTTGTTGCTCACATTTCCTTTCTGTCTCTTGGAATTAGTCTAGAAGGACACTGCTGTCTCATTTGAAATATGTCTCCTGACATACATGTCTGGATGTGGAATACATTTGCTCTATGGAGCCATGAGCCCAACTTTAGTCCCCTGGACTTCACCTAAACACAAACACTGTGAACCAGTCCCTGCAGTAAGTGACATTTACCAGCCCGTTCCTGAGAGACCTGACCATCTCCATCCACAAAAATTAACAGTCAAAGCTCAGCAGATCTCAAGATCCACTGGCTCTGTTTCACACAAATCCCTGGAAAAAGCCTTTTTTGGGTACACTTTCCTGATACAGTTACATAGAAGGGAGCATTAGTGCTTGCACCATCCAACACTGTCCCCAGAGGACACCTCATTTGCAGGCAACCATGTGAACCAGTGCTCCAAGAAGCTAGTGAGGACCAAGAAGCTCTGTCAGAAGAAGGAGCAACTTCTTAAATGCTTCTGTCCTGCACAGGGTTTCTGTGGTGCCTCAAGGTAGTCCAAATCCAGAGGACTGAAAGTACATGGAACAAGGACTGGTGAGCCTTGGGAATGCTGAAAGATGGGACTCAAATCCTGGTCTGCTAATGGCCAGTCTAGAAGAGAGGACAGCTCACACTCCCATTACCCTATCTGACCTTTCTGGGTTAACAGAAGAACACTTATCACTCAGTTAAATAGATACAATTCTAAATATAGATAGGGAAGTGGAAAAAACCAACTAAGAGGTGCTATTTGTATGTAGTCATGTTCAAGAGGAGAAAAGAAACATTAGACTACAAGCAAAACATACCGCAATTACCAATACATATTACATGCTTTACAAAATGTTTCTGCAAGGAAATTTTACCATGGTATTTCTCATAATGGTTGTTAGGCAAACAGTGAGAATGTGGGTAAGGGTCTGGTTTGACACTGACAAAATCCCAAGTCTTTTCATGGCAAGCACAGCATCGGGTCTTTGCAGTGTATGCTATACTGATTGGCATAAGCAGAACGTAATAAAAAACACAGTAGTGGTTTTGCCCCCATCTTGCTTATTTCTCTGACATGATATATGAAGTTTATCTTAAAGAGACCCAGTCCTCAGAAGCCAGCATCCATCTGTGGTAACAATTTTCCATGCATACATTTATCTTTGCAATAATAACTGATCTACATATAAACAAATCAGTTCCTTACATACAAATTCTAACAGCTCTCAGGCAGATTATTTCATCAGCACGTGCAGGCAATGCCACAGGAGGCTAGTACAAAAAAATGCATATGCATCAGTGCAAGTCAGATTCACTGCTGAAAAACTCAGCCACACATCTCCCAGCCATACACCTCTAATCCATCTCAATGTGGAGAATAACTGCAAAATTTAGCACAAATTAGATAACACTTCTCTAAGAAAACAAGAAACTCTGCATTATTACATCCCTGTGTTACCAATCAAACATAATGAATTTTTGATCCTCTGCAGTATAAAGCACAGTACTGCCAGCCATCTAAAGCAAACATTCCCAGACTCTGAAACACAGCTGTAAATATTCTTGCCCAGGGTGCTGATCTTGGTGGCAATTTCTGCCATTGACTCATGTCTACTTTTCCTAAGTCCATACCAGTAAAATCTGGATAAAAAAATAGCTTTATGAAGGATTCTGTTAATTCCTATGAATTAATGCAGCTAGCTGTCCAGTGATGTAAAACTGGCATTATTTTTACAATTCTCTTAAACTGAAATTCAAACTAATTTCAGCTATTCTCTCATAGTATTTTTAGTTGAATCAATATCATTCAGCCATTTTGAAAGCTGTTATGACACACAAAGTAATACACACATGAACACATTCTTTAATACAGGAGAATAAAGGTTATGCTGCAACTCTTTTTTATATACATGCACTGTTTAAGTGTTTATTAGAGGAGCCCAAGAGGTCTATTGGTTCCCTCAATATGCTGTAAGTGCTTTTCTCCCTGCAAGGTAACAGCCTCACATCTCCTGCACTTTAATCCATACTGTGACTGATGGTGACCCCTCCTCACAATGCATGGCAATATTCAACAGTAAAAAGCCCTACAACTTCTCTGAATTTGGCCCCCTGAAGTCATATTACCGTAGGAGTTTTTGATTTTAACTGTGGTAGTCTAGGCTAGATAGATGTGAACTCAGGAAAGTAAGTGTATTAAAAGGTTCTTCAATTCTCAGATCTGATTTTTGTTCATATTTAAAGACCACAGTAGGGGAAAGAGGAGAGAATTATTTTTTTCTCCTTGCAGCGCTTCAGAGTCAATACATTTACCAAGATACGATCTGAATTCCATTCTGATTTGCAGAATGGTTAGCTAATTGGCAAGCACATACAATTTAAGAACTAGATTTCGTAGATTAAACTCATTACTTCAAGCTTTTTATGTTAGGCTCTGAGTCCCCACATAACCTCTTCCCCTGCCGATTATCTGCCCTGCTCCCTTTTCCTATTTCATTCCCGTGCTTCGGCGCTGTAATCCAATGCCTTCTCTGGAAAGGTTGCCTCACCTGCCCCCCGTGCTTCCTCCTGTCCAGGCTCCCTCTCTCGCAGCCCCGGCTCCTCATACCCCAGGCTTGACCCGAAGGTTGCGGCAGTCCTCTCTGAGGCACCAGCACCTCGGCACAAATTACTTGTCTCGCTGAACTGTTACATTTCCCGGAATGAAGCCAGTTACCAGGCGGCGGCGGCGGAGCTGGTTGTTGTTCTGTGATACCCTCCAGCTGACTGCCTTTTTAGCATGCACGATCTTCAGGCCACAGACTACGCCTTTCTTTTGTGTCTGGAAAGCCTGTAGCAATTGCTGGGCACTAGGAACAAACCAACCTTTGTATTGGGAGCTACAAAAACTCTTCTCACCTAAGAGGACTGCAATCCTCGTCCACCTTCCCTAAAGAGAAAGATTAAATGAGGTCCGGGGATGTTTAAGGATGAGCAGCCTACTCTGAAGCAAGGCTTGTTTTCTATGTTGACTGTTTTATTGAAAATAAAGCTCATCAAAGGCTTGAAGTTGCCTTTACTTTGAGAGAAATACGTCATCTTCAAATATGTAAAGCAGGTTTACTGTTGATAACCCAAGAGTTATTGACCTTGTATTTCAGCTGCTCTCAGCGTGCACTTTGGCTTTTTCTGTAATAAGATCATCTTACCACCAGATGATTATTGATCACTTATGACAGAAACAAAAAGCCTTGAGCAGACTAATCTATTCATTGTGCTCAGTGCAAAGTGATGTAAAAAATGACAAACACTACCCTCTTCTTGCCCAC